>JBCEWB010160941.1:0-10453 GCA_039654565.1 Peronia peronii
CCCGTTCCAAGAAAAAAGATCGACTCATTTGAAAGTCGACTCATGAGGGTTCGACTCAGGTGTAGTCGACTGTATAATGAATGAACAGACTGTACGGGCGAGATGATGGCAAAGGAGCAAGTTAATTGCATCTTCTACTTTGTCAGTGCATTGATGAAAATAATTATTATTTTTTTTGTTTAAAAGGCAGTTAAAGCATTTTTTCACACAAAAAAACAAGAAAAAGGCAAGAAAGATTTCTTGTTTTTCATCTCAGTTACAATCATGGTAAATATCCAGTCTTCTGAGATAACTAGGTAACGGGAATTTATCACAAATGTCTGGTAGTCAGTTGCAGCTGATAAATAAGAGCAAGTTTGAGATCTGTGGTCTAAAGATATGCTACGAACATATATTTGCTTTCTAACTTTATGTCAGCTTCATAAATACAAACTGATAATCAATGTATTTAATTTGTCACATCAGATATATGAAGGCTAATATATAGCTATCTACCATTCCTGCTTAAGGATTTTGTAAAGTCTTGGATTGTACCTCTCCTAACTCATCTATGGGGATATTTTATGTGTATTGTTTCAGTCTTTCTCGGATACACCCCTGTATGTTTTTATCTTTTCATGGAAACTTGTATATATAGTATTCATTCACTTAAAATTTAAACACTGCTTCTGATGTCACTACACTCTGCAAGAGCTGAGGTAATTAAATTATTTGAGCTGAATGTTTGACCTGCCAATGCAAATAGCACCAGTTTAGGTTCAAAGGTAGCCTGAAGTGAATGAGCTAACCATTTTAAGATGGCATTAGACATGCTGCTTCATTTATTATATATATCATATATCAGCATTCAGTTAGATCAACAGATACCAAAATGTTAAAGAGATTTTTATAGAGCAAAAACCATGTTTTTATCAAGCATGTCTTTTTCTATAGACATAAATGAATCCCATTCCTGGAGCAGCTCCTGTGTGGGGAAAAAAAACAGAAATATCATAGGTTATGAAGAAAACAGACAAACAAAAAATAAGGAAATCTGGTACTGGAAATCTAATGCATACATCAAGTCAACAGATACCAAAATGCACAAGAGACTTTTATCACAGGGACAAAGAAGGTTTTACCAAGCCTCTCTCTGCTAAAGACATCAATGAATGCTCGTTCCTGGAGCAGTTTCATGTGGCAACAGCAGAGAGTGATAGATCACTTGTCATATATGCACCAAAAAAATACTCAACGGGTATCAAAATGTGAAAGGAACTTTTACCAAAGAAACAACAAAGCTATTATTGGGCTTGTCCTTGTTATCCATAATGAATGCTGATTCCCAGAGCAGCACTCTTGTGAAAACGACATAAATTACAAACTAAAAAAAAAAATTAAAATCTTGGGCATTCAGTTAGTAAACAGATAGCAACATGTGAAGGAGATTTTTACCATAGAAACAAAGAAGATTTTTGGCAAGCTTGTCTTTATCTTCTACAGACATTAATGAATGCTGGTTCCCTGAGCAGTTTCTATGTGGCAACAACAGAGAGTGTATAGATTTGCTAGGCACTTATGACTGCAGGTTCTGCATGTATGGCTACACAGGAGAAAACTGCTCACAGTTTCAAGATGAGTGTTATGAAGATGTGTGTAATGATGGAGGCTGTGTTGATGGACCAGAGCTTTATGACTATCGCTGCTTTTGTTATCCCGGCTTCACTGGTAAGGGAACATAATTAATAAATTTATGTCACAATAGGAGAGAAACAGTTTATATTAATACCGGTAGCTGATAAGATGTGATAGGATTTCAAACTGATTTATTGAGTCCAGGCTTTTTGAAAATTGCGTCTTCATAAAGATACTCTATCAGCCATAGAAATATAACAAGATTGAAGACAAAAGAAATTGATGTGTGTGTGTGGACTAGGATAAGCCAATCAAGATGGCAAGGAAAATTTGTATATAAAGAAAGTTGTAATGTCCTTTTTTTTTTTTTTTTACTCATAAGTTAAAAATGTGTTACAGATGCCACCCTTTTCAGAAATATCATGCCAACAATTTAAACTGAAAATGTAGTAAGTCCTATCAAAGTGAAGAATGGAAGTGATGTACTGTCATAATATATGAAAAATGTAGACATGAAAGACAGTGTGATCATAGTGTATTCTACTGTTCTGACAGACTTGGATTGAAATGTAACTGGTTACAATTTTGATGAAGGATGAAGATTTTGGCAGACAGCGAGGTACTATTGATGTATGGTAGTGCTCACTTTGAATTTTATTCAAGGGAGACCAAAAACCAGATTTTGAACATTTCACATATTGGTCAGATTACAAAAATAGATTAATTTTTAAAATCAACGTATCAAAATTCAAAAGTCTACCTGTAAACGTAATTATTATTAACTCCATTTTGACATTAGGAGATGATCAGACTTATTATCAGTATCATATGTCTACCAAGAATGTTAGATTTTAGTGGGAAAGAGACACTTGGAAGGACTCAGTATGATTGCTTTTTTTTGTTCTCCGTTTGAAAGTGGCAAGATGGACAGATTTACTGTACTTCCAGTGTAAAAAAATAAAAGACTGATTGCATGAAGACTTAATCTATAATGTTTTTTTGCAGTTCTGCCTCCTCTGTTGAGTTAATGTTCATTTTCAATTAGGCCTATGGATGTGTTTTTCTCTGTTTTGATCCCATATTTGTCAGCCCTGATCTGTCTAAATTTGTGAGTAAGACACATATGAATGTGACATACAAGCCAGCCAATTTGAAAAGAAAGATGTCTTTCTTGTTGGTAACAAAGACACTTAGAAGAAAATAGCTCCTCTTTTCCTGGAATACTTATATATTCTATAAAAATTCCATATAATACAACATATAACATTGCATTCAACTGTATGCAGGTATAATTTTGTACATTCTCTATGAACAGGTCAGTTTTGTGAGGAGGTGATTAACTTCTGCCAGTCCTCACCCTGTCAGAACGGGGGCACCTGCACTCCACAGGTGAATTCATTTACCTGCACTTGTCCCAGTCGCCACATGGGACCCTTGTGTGAGAACCCAGCCTCTGCTTGCCTGCCAAACCCATGCCAGAATCAGGGAGTCTGTATAGAGAAACCAAATGATTTATTTGAATGCCGCTGTTCAGAACAGTACACTGGTCGGCTGTGTGAACAGAGGAAAACCTGGTGTGGTGAAAATACGTGTCATAATGGAGGCACTTGTCGTAGCCGTCAAATCTCAGGCCAACAAAATGAGCTTTCTTCTTCACTTCAAACTGAAGACTTTTGTGATTGTCAAGATGGATGGATTGGAAGATTGTGTGATGTTAGAACAGTTGTGACTTGTGATCTATCTCCTTGTGTGAATGGAGGAAGTTGCATCCCTTCATTAGATGGTAGTGCTGACTATGAATGCCAATGCCCAGATGTGCCAGATGCTATTTTAGATGAAAACTGTGACTTCACAAATCCATGTACATTTTCACCTTGTCCAGACAATTACCTGTGTGTGCTCCAGCCTAATTATACATTCTTCTGTATATGCGTCAGTGGAAACACATGTAACAACAGCTGGATTCCAGAATCATCCTCTAGTAAACCTGGAACTCATCCCACTCACTCACCTCAAAATATTGGTAAGCTTAAACAAGAACAGATTTGCTCAGTCTTCTCATTCTATTTATGACCATAGTTTATATATTTCTGTACTATGTAATATCTACTAATGGACAAAAAACTTTTGTCATGATAACACATGTATGTTTCCCTGAGCCAGCAGTCTAGGACATGCTGAAATGAATCTGTTAGCTAGCCATAGCTGGCTTTGAGTGACATATTATAACAAACAAAATTGAAGACAGACTTGACAAAGATAGAAACTCAAAAAACATCTAAAAAGTTTCACTTTGATATTGGTACAGTTCATTTTGTCATTTCTAATCTTTTCTGTTTGATGATTCATTGTATAATGTCCATATGCAATAGAATCCTCCATCAGCATTGTTCATACATCATCATATAGTGTCCTGAAGATAGTGTTTATAACCATACATAGGCAACCCATTTTTGGGAAGATCTTAGGAAGTTTATATACATGTATGTCAGTCAGAATAGATAATAATTGTTATGGCAACATCAGGTCTGAGGAGTTATGGACAGATGCACAGTAAGCTGTTAAAATTAAATGATATAAATTTTATTTGAAATATTTTTAAAAATGTCATGCACAAGCTTTTGTGAGATTATTTAACTTATTCTATCTCTTTTAATGTACACGAGTTTCACAAAACAGCAGATTCTATTAGTGCAAGAGGTCTTTTCAATTATTTCTTTGTTTCACTCTGCTTTCAGCAAAAACTAGTGATGAAGGTTCACTGTCTGTGTGGCAGTGGTCTGTGGTTGCTGTGTCAATCTTTCTAGCTGTGATCATCTTGCCTCTGATATTCTGTCTGCTGTGGAGGAGGAAAATCAAAAAGTGAGTACTGTACTCTGTCCCTGCCATTACTCTGCATATGAACTGAGATCATGAAAAAAACTTGAATATCTGTGAATGTGGTTTTGTTTATCATTTTGAGGTAATCAGAAAGGTACCACTGTCCCAGATGCTCCTCCCACAGATCTGCATTTCATTTATCTCACTGAGAAGGTAGAATTACATAATATGGAACTAGTATACTAGCTGGGTTTCTTCTCTGGTGAGTTATATTTTTTTCCACAGGAAAAATAAGTATTTGACATGTGGAGATAACTCACTGACCATTGAGGGGAAGACAAGTTTCTGCGCCAGATAGTTATCATACTCAAACATATAGTATCAAGTTAAATATGAATACTCAGTTCTCATCACTAACTTTCTCTCTCTTTCTTTCTCTGATTTGACTCAAAGCAATGGAAAATCACCTCATTATTAAAGGAAAATTATGGGATATGCTATCCCGGTCTTGACTATGCTTATCCAGTTAGTTGTCATATATTTGTCTGTCATATATCTTTATAGCAAATTCATTAAAACATTGTATGTCTTTCATGTCATGCTGTCTATTTTTACTGTAGTGCACGGAATTCAATCTTTGCAACATTTTTCAAATTCCACTTCAGTGGTAGATCAGTGTTCAAAGGATCATCACCTACAAAGAAATCAAAGTATTTAAATATAACGGTGTATAACCATAAGTTATTGTGATGACACCCATGTCACAAACCATGTTTTCTTGTATACTACAAAAAAAAAAATCCTGTATGTTCTTGAATATAGTCATCAAATTATTATGCTGATTTACATCAATCTCTTTTTTTTGTACATATTTTGACTCATTTTTACTGAATCAGAGACCACTTTTGTTAATAATGTAGTAAGATTGGTCATGGGCTGTCTTTCCCATTTTTTTTTTTGGTGGGGGGGGGGGGGAGGGGGGAGAGGCTTTCTGTGGTACTGAAATTGATATTATTCATCAGCATTTCAGCTCATATCTAGAGTTTGGAATCTTGCCATTCCCTGGTATTTGCGATTAGACTTGGAAGATACATTAATAGTAATATTCTTATACTCAGCTCCACTTTTTTTTGTGAGTACTAAAACTGGTGACCATTAGCATAGAATAAATGATGATCAGTCATCAATAACAGTTTTCATTATAACAATTTCAATACTAAAATGAAAAATAAGTTATTTTCTATGTTAGTACTTTTACTTGAACTTTAATATTAACTTCATCAAACAGGTCACGAGGAGAAATTCTCAGTGGACCATCAAACAACATCACAGGGCCCTTGAGCAATCCAGCCTTTCATATGGAGGAGTTACAGCAAGAAGGTAAGTCCAGCTATAGTGCCATAAAGATGAAGTAATTCAGTATGGACAATCATCACAATACAAATACTTCAAATTTCATGGCAATCTAAACATGAAGTAAGTGAAATGAAGAGATTGATGTGTAATGACAAAAAGGCTTGAATTTGTGTCCGATATTTACTGTTGTAAAGTAACTGCTATTTTGTCTTAGTGATTTGAATTTTTTGCCTTTATAGAGAAAAAAACGAGAATTTTCTTGTACAGTGGTCTCCCCCTAAGAACGCCCTGCCTAATAGCCCGGTCCACATAAGAACCTGCTTCTGCTGCAAAATGGAATTTTCACTCTAAGAAACCCGATCCCAAATAAAACATCTGTCTAAGAGCTCTGTGTCCAACATATGAGTACTTATGATATAATTTCACATCAGACTGTCCACTTGAGAGAAATGCACAGTGCTAGATATGCAGTAAAATGAGGTCAGGGGTGAAGGAAACAGGTAGACGAGGAATGGAAGTGATGATTGATGTATGAATGGATAATCAGACATGGGCAAGCTTGTAAGCATTTTGTTTGACAACATGTGGGATTGCTCTGTGTATAAGGAGAAATAAGTTTTAGCCTCCTGACTGGTCAGCTATTTTCCTACTTTGGTCTGTTGGCTAATTTTAAACACTTGAGTCTCTCATGCAATTATCCATAGGGTAACTTAGCAGTATCATGTTTTCATTCAATATGGAAACTCATTTGACATTTCAGAGAGCACATATGCAGAACTAGGGGATGGCTATGCACTCCCACAAGACAATGAAACTGAGAACATGGGCAACCCCACAAATCTCACAGTCAAAGCTACAAACCTGCAAAGATCTGAGTCTCAGAAAGTCTCTGCAACATCATCATCAGGCTCCTTCTCGTCAGTGCGTTCAAGTTTGTCCTGCAAGTTGTCAGAGCATGATGATACCAGTGCACCTTTGCTGTCTGATGACTACCTGGAGCCCAATGTTCTCAGTCATTCACAAATCAATGATACAAAGTTTGTGGATGAGGTGGACAAGGGAAAGAAAGGTCCTTTGCTTAAACTAAGTCAGATGAACGCTGGATTCAATCCAGGTGATTATCTTATCACGGATCAAAATAAGTTAAGGTCCTTGTCAAGTAATGATTTAAATGGCACATCAGCTGTGACAGATAATAGGGAGGATGTTGTGCGTTATGTTAATGACAGACAAGTTTTAGATGCTTCATCAGCTACCTATGTTTATATGAAAAGAGGGGAGATGCCAATAAATACTACAGGTTTGTTTGAGAAAAAAAAAGGAGACCTGTCCAATATTAAAAATGTAGACAACCCATATGAAGCAGAAAATAAGAGGGGATATATGAATTTAAATATGACTGGAAAAAAAAGTTGCCTCTCTCCATCCTCAGAATGCCAAACTGATCAGTCTGGAAAGGGTTTTCAAATGATACAAAATCCAGGTTATGTTCCCCTAGGCACTTTCACTGAAGGAAATAATGAAGCAGTGGCCATGACAACTTTTGTGGGCAAAGCAGCAGAACCTTATTTGAATTTGGCATCTACTGCACCCAGCAAAACTGATAGGCACACCAGTAAGAATAAAAATCCAGGGCAAGGACAGTCTAGAGGTTCTGCTTCTGTCACCTCTTCATTTACAAGGCCTTACATACCTTTCAGAGATGTCTGGCACATAGGACCTGACCAGATGGCAACAACAAGAACAAGAACAGAAAACAGTAAGAGAGGAGATAATAGACAGATAAACCATTCAGATCCAAACCTAGACTCAAGTACATGCACTGCAAATTCACAAAATCATTCATCTTTAGTCACTGACAAAGATGCTCATAATATTGCCAGTCATTCTTCTGGTCTTCCCTCAAGCCAGTTGTCCAGATCTGACTGCCCCACAGGGTCAGGAAATTTAGAGCACGCAGATACTCATAAAAGCAAGAAATTAATTCAGTCTGTTGCAGCAGACAAAATAGATAAGGATAAAGAACCTCAAACTTTACCACAGCCAGACAGAAGTGACAAGTATGTAAACTGTCCCTCTCTTCCACATGTGAGTGCCTCTGGCAAGTATCCAAGAAAAAACATTCAGGATGAAATAAAGTCAGTGCAGTATCCCTCTGAACTGACTCAGAAAGACCAGACTGCACAAACTTGTAATGAAGCTAATAAAATAGATTTCATTCCTGAATATCTGGAGCTCCTCCAGTCTGACAAGTTAAAGTTATCATTAGCCAAAATGGCTCAGTCAAATCTGGAAAAAAGACCATCATCCCTCCCCCCTGCAGCAGAAGAAACCTTCAGATCATCATCAATGACATCTTTGAACAAACCTCATTTTCAAAGTTCAGATACATTGAGCACGACATCAGCATTCTCAGATCAAAGTAAAATTTTTCCACTATCACACTGCAATGCTCACCTGTCACCCCAGACACTACAAGCCAAATCTCCTTCCCTGCCAGCTCTCTCCACCATCTGTCAGCCCTTTCTTTCACTTGCATTGTCTCATCCAGTTCCTCAGAGCTCATGGGATACTCAGTGGGGAACTGCTGCCCTGGTGGAAGACTTTACCAACAAGGCACCACCTCCGAAACCCAGGACCAAGCCCAACAATATCAAAATTGTCTTAGAAGATTTTTCCAAGAAACACCGTGCCACCAGGCCTAGCAGGAGTGAAGAATCAGTACTTGGACGCCAAGAAAGAAGCCATTCACCAAAACTTGAAAAACACAAGAACTTGCAGGCCCAGAGCAGAGATAGTTGTCCACAGTCAAAGCCAAAGATGCAAAACAGAAAATTACCTCCATTACCAAATCAAAAGTCGCTGTGACCAAGAATGAAGGAAAGCAGCAACTTAAAACTCAAAGAAAGTTATATGATCAGACTAAGTCAGATAGTATTTTAATAGAAAATATTTGTGAAGACAGAGTGTGTTTAAAATCATGTCATAAGAACATCAATTCATCTTATCAGAGCTTGCTAAGAGCGGATATCCTCTTGCCCAGCTGTTTTGAATGTGATCCTTGTTGCATTCATCCCAAACATGAAACATGTTGTATTCATTCAGGCTTTTTTTTTCTTTCATGTAGCTCTGAAATTGATAGGGAGATAGCACTATATTCATAGCATTTCACAAAAATGTATTTAATATTTATTTCAGAGTCTGTTTTATTATGTTTAGTATATATTTTATTCACATCAACCACTTCACTGCTAATAACAGTAGGTACACAACAAAGAGCAGTCTCTCATGTGTGAGACGATGTCCGTGATATGCCCACAGTCAACTCACCACCAACCACCCTCTTTTCCCATTTGATCCAATGTTCTGACCACTGACAGCCATTTTGTATCTATATGCAGAATCTTTTGATAAACACTGCAAGCTGATAATTGGCAGATGTCTTAACAAAACCAGCCTAAATCAGGCATATAATCTGCTTGTTCTGTAAGAGTTAATAATCTTGAATAACAGTCAACACTTACGATTGCTTATGGCTAATTCATGGTGGGGGGACTGTGTAGGTGGAGATTAGCAGAGGATGGAGTGAGAAAGACTCACGATAGTCTTAGCACAGGACTGCAAAACTGGTGTAGCAGTGAGGAGGTTTAATATGCTATATTGTGCATAACTTGGCTAGGCTGGAAATTATTCTTGTTTTTTAACATTTATACACCACACAAATCTGTGAATTTTTACCTTATGTTTGATGGTTTGCATTAGTGTAAATCAAAATGCCAGTGTTACAGAGCCATCACAGTGATAATTATATATAAACAGAAAATTATTAGTAATACCAATATGGCATAAAATTTGAGGACGTAAAGAAACAAATGGTAAGTATATTATTATGAAGATCTGAAAATCTGTTTATCTGTTATTTTATGCATTAAAATGCTCAGAATTACAATCGCATAGGCTAAACAATTTGTACAATCTAAAATGGCTATGTAAATAATAAATGTAAATGAAACAATGATTTGTGAAGTCAATCATATCAAAATTGTAATTATCCCAAAGTGAGAAAATAAGAAACATCTTACCAATCGCTAATGATTCATCTATAGATTATTTATATGCTGCATAGTGTCATGTTGATGATTTATTGTATGACTGGTTCTGAGAATTAACTTGAGTTATAACGTATTAAGTGCACGAACTTTGTTATATCATTTTAAACCAGTAGCTACTGATTTAGTATGTTAAGTGATAGTCAGTTATATTCATTGATGCTCTTTGTCTTTTTGTCTTCCCTTCCTTTTTTCATCAAGAGTGTTCTTATGTTTTTATTTTCTAGACATTGCTTTTGTGCCATAATCCCGTTACTATTATTGTACATGTATGCGAACTGTAAATATATTTACATAATAAAAATATAATGTAAACAATAATAAAAAATTGGCTTTGGCTTTTTTCTTGTGTTGAATTGTCTCATCTTGTTGCTTCTAGATTTATCTTTATGTATACACACGTATGATGTACTTTTCTTTCTTTCTTTGTTTGCTTGCTTGTTTGTTTGTTTGTTTCTTTTTTTCACTCTCTTTCATTTTGTCACGAACTTCCTTTCTGGATGTTGAAGGGTGTTTGTCGTGATGTAATAAGTGGCGATCAGGCGGTGGATGCG
>JBCEWB010160952.1:0-10453 GCA_039654565.1 Peronia peronii
CTCACTCACTCACTCACTCACTCACTCACTCACTCACTCACTCACTCACTCACTCATTCACTCACTCACTCACTCACGTATTTAATCACACTTTTCCCGCACTTGCATTTTATCCATACAAGCATGGGCATGTCTATTTATCCACAGCTCCCCCCCCACCCCCCCCTTCCCCTCACATGCACAGGTACACATACACCGACCTTAACACGGACTAGTCATGGTTTTTCATGGTTTTACTCGCCTTCACACGCGTTAAGTCCCTTCACTCACTTCTCTACCCCGCTGCCGTTACCTGCCACTGCACATGCACACCTTGTCTCACCTGCCATACTGCTTCCCTTCTTTTTCTCCTTCTCTCTCTCCCTACTCATCTCTTCTCCCACCTCCTTCTCCTGCGCGCTCTTCCATCCCCCCTCCCCCTCCTCCCTCCCCGTTTCATCTTCAGACTCCCCATCACCTGGACAGACCGTCAGATACTGTTTCTCCCATCTACCATCTAGCACCCACCCTTGTTTTATGTTCTTCTTTCTCTGAACCCCTTCTTTCCCCCATCCTCCACCCCCCCCCCTCCCCCAATCCCCCAAACTCCTGCCGTCAAACCTTTGCCTCTCTGAATTTTGTCCATTTTTTGTACATGTGTGTGTAGTTAACTCAGCAGGAAATTTAGTACTTACTAAGAGCCAACCCACATGAGATAAGAAACATTTCACTCATACAAATTTAGCTAGACATACACCCATCTTTATATTTTTTCATATTCACATACCTACCAACTGGTTAACAAACACACATTTCACACTTGCATTACTTTCATCAGATATGAGATGTCAGACATTATGGAAATGCATATGATGCCTGTCAAATTTTGTGTGTTTGTTTGTTATGCATCCTGCTATATTCACAGGGCTTCCCTTGTGTTCGCCATTTCTTTACTGCCATCAAGACTAAAACACAAAGAGAGATACGTCTGGAGTATAGATCTAGTCTCATAGCTACCAAAACACAGGGTTTGTATGCAAAAGCCCCAGTCATCTCAGAATTTGAATGTGATGACTTAGTACGTTTTTGTTTTCACTCCTCATATATGCACACTCACATACATGTACCTAGGCACACAGCCACACGTGTGTGGGCGGGGCTGAGATGAAAGATGGACGATATTAAGACGAAAACCCTCCCCTCACTGTATATAAGTTCTGATTGCCTGAAAAACAACACGGGTGATTAGAAATCGGCTGCTCTGTGTTAGGCTATCTGTGGATGAAAGACACGTGTATCCTTGGTACATGAATCTGTGTCACATTCAACTCACGTGTGAGCGCTGCTTGTAAGCCTGCCTGCTGCTTCATCGGGTGATTGCGATTGGCATGTTGAAACGTTTCCTTTTCACAATTGACCGTTTTTAGACAAGTTTTATAGATACGATACACTGAACAGAGGACGAGGAAGGCATTTTATTTCACCATGGAAATGGCACGATAGGTTTCCTCGACAAAAAGTTAAGTTACCAAGTACTGAAAACTATTATAGTAGAGGTGTCTGACTAACTGACTATCAGTAATGATGTTTATTATTACTTTCATGGCACTCAAGATCACATTTGGCTTGATATATCCGGGGTTCTTGATGGTTAGCTATAGTGGTTACCGATTTCATTTGCTCAACTGGCAATCAACAAGGCATTGTAACAATATAGGAGGTATGTGAGGGTTTACATATGTATTGTATAATAATAATAATAATAATAATAACAATAATAATCATAGTAAGAGAGAGAGAGAGAGAGAATCGACACAATGACAAAACTGTCTGCCAGTCTGTCTCATCATCTTTTTCCATCCGCCCCCCCCCTCTCTCTCTCTCTCTCTCTCTCTCTCTTTCTCTCTTTTTTTTTTTCTTCCTCTCCAGATTCTTCGTATACGTATGTATCCCTATGGGTAAAATAGAAGCATTCGACTCTTGTGCTATTTGGCCCGGCTGAAAAGATCACAGATGTGTCGATGCTCAGTCAAATTGTAACGGTCCATAGTCCTGCTAGTGTGTCTGTGATTGATACATTAGTGTGGTCTTTAAGGGAAGTTTGTCACGAGTATGGCCTTTAGTGTGGCTTTTACGGAGGGAGAGAAAGGCTTAGTGTTCATTTTAAAGCGTCTTTCTTCTCGTTCTCCTTTCTATCTCTCTTTCATCTCCGTTTATCTAATTGTCTCACTGTCTCCTTCATCGTTTTCCTCTCTCTGTCTTTGTCTTGTTCAGTCCCCCACTTTCTCCCTCTCTTGTCTCGTTCACTCTCTGTCGATCTCTCTCTTTCTCTCTCATTTTCTTTGTCTTTCTCTCGCACTCGATCTTAGTGCATCTCTGTCCCTACAAGATATACCTTATTTTTTCCATCGGTACCTTGTTCCTCTCTCTCTCTCTCTTTTTTTCCTCACTTATCCTATTGTCGGTCCTTTCTCTCCCTTCCTTTCACACCCCTCCCCCCCCTCCCCTTCCCCTTTTTTTTTCAAGATGTGGACAATCAGACGGAACAAACAGGTTGGACTGAAGGCACGCGCACCTGGTTCAAGGGAGAGAACTCATTTTAATACGCTTTGTTTGCGTGTGCGTGTGTGTGAGTGTTTGTGTTAAATTGCGCTTGGATGAGTGTGTGTGTGTATGTGTGTGTGTGTTATTGGATCGTATTATGTGTTTGTATGTCAGTCTGCCTGTCTGTTTTCTGTGCTGGCACGCGCACCTGGTTGAGGGGGAAGAGCTCACCTTGACAAATGTTTTAATATTTTGTGTACACGTGTGTGTTTGTCTGCCTGTCTGTGCCTGTTTGTGTATGCATGTGTTTGTATGTGTGTGAGTACCACCATTAGCAGGAAGGCGGCAAGGACAGAGAGAGAGAGAGAGACAGAGAGAGAGAAAACTAGGACATGAATCCATTGTTGAACAAAATGATGGCTGTCATAAATGATTGTTCACATTTTTCTCAGCATTGTTGCCAGTTGTCTCTCATTTCCCATTCTGTCTCTGGGCCCTTGTCCTCTGGAGTCGCTGCTGTCTCGGGGCGGGCATTGTCCTCTCTCTCTCTTTCTCTCTCTCTCTCTCATAAGAGGAGTGGGCGTATGTGGAAGGGAGGGAGGGGGGAGTAGGGACAGAAAAGTGGACACAATGAAGGCAGGATAGAAGAGTAACAAAACGAGGGGGATGTAGAGGACTAAGGTAAGGCTATCAGTTGGCTATGTTAAATGTGGAAGTCCACATCTTTGTTTCCTCTTGTCTTTTAGGGAAAGAAACAAGGGAATGAGGGAGAAAATTGGGTACTTGTGGGAATGTGTGTTGAGGCACTGAAATGTTCGTCTTCTCTCTAACTGTCAAATGCCGGCTTGCTCAGTTGAATCATTTTAGAGCTATTGTTTGGGCGTGATCACTCTCTCTTTCATTCATAGCCTTGTACTTAGTAAGTCAATAGCAGTCTCACTCGCTCGCTCACTCACTCACTCACTCACTCACTCACTCACCCACCCACCCACTCACTCACTCACACTCACTCACTCACTCACTCACTCACTCACTCACTCACCCACCCATTCATTGACTGACTGACTGACTGACTGACTGACTCATTGACTCACTCACTCACTCACTCACTCACTCACTCACTCACTCACTCACTCACTCACTCACTCACTCACTCACTCATTCACTCACTCATTCACTCACCTTTAAGTAACTCAAGCTGTCACACAGCTACAGGTGTTTGCAGACAGACAGGAAGTAGCTCCACAGGTTTTCCCCCCAAGACTTCTAACATAAACCCGCCTCAGGCCTTCACCGACTCATCTTAACACTCCGCTATCGCTCTCTCTCTCTTTTTTTTTTTTTTCATCTCAGACTTCCTCACCTCAGTACTCACCTTGACTTGCTGCAGTTCACCCAGGTGGTTCGCCATTTCTTTACTCTTTGAGCGCCAGAACTTAAGTCCGTAAATTGAAATACAATCTTGGCCCAGTATCTTTGTTGTCTTCCTGCTTACTGTCAGTCTGACACCAATTAAACAAACTTATGAATGAGCAAAAGTCACATCTTTGTCAAGTGGTGTGTCGCTATTGTTCACACACTTTAGCCACTTTTCCCCCGCCAGTCGTTCAGTTTGTCTGAAATAGACCTTAACTTTGCTTTTGCCTTAGAACAGAATGAAGGCTTGAACAAATTTGTGGGAAAAACGATCCTCCAAAAAACAGACTGGACTCACTTGTTTCGTCACCGAGCAAGGTAGCCGTGTTAGCGTTGATGGGCCGTTCAACCGCAGATCCAGTCCCTCACCGACAAGTTGTATAATATTGTATAATATTGTCTCTCGAATTGACAATGTTTGGACATATTATTAAATAGTGTGCTACAAATAATAAAATCACGGAGGGGCTGAGAACATGGCCGACTCAAGAAGTCACTGTCGCAGCTTGGCAAGGGTTTAAATGTTATTGATAGTAGAGATGAATGATCTGGTAGCCAAATTACTTCCCTTTATCAAGTACAAAGGTATTACTAAGCAAGGTAAGCAGTGTGAAGAAGAAAAAAAAAAATCGCTTTTCCTCGTATTTTTCTTTTTGAAACATGAGTAGATCTAAAAGAAAATTTTTTGGGAAAAAAATCATGACTTTTTTTTCCTCATGATATTTTGTTTTTTCATATTTTTTTGGTCTCTCCTGTTTGAAATAACATAAGATGTCCCCCCCCCCCCTTACTCTACAATAATTATCTTTCCCTCTTGTACTTGGAAAAAGATTAGCCGATTAAAAAAAAAAGGCTCATTTCTGACTGTGTGTACAGGTAGCCAGCCAGCCACACAGTCAATGGGTTAATCTCACGGCGGGAAACTCACTTCCTGTGTGCTCACCTAGTCTCACGTACTGAGCAACTCTTACCTTGGAACCCTGAGGCAAGAAAGATGGGGAGAGAGGAAGGGGGAGGGGGGGATTACAAAGATCGCTCCAGAACTGATCTCGTCTGGTCTTTATCTTTCCCGCCCTTTTTTCCCGCCAAGACATTTAATGAGGCTTTCGTACCTGTCGGTAGATCCAGATCTAGATAAGATTATTCATGTTTTATGGAGAGTCGTAAGCTCTGAGTCCAATAGTTTGTTCCATCTATCCAGCTATGATTTTCATGTCTTTATTCTATCGATCATTTTTACCCCAAAATGTGGTTTTGCTGAACAAAAGTTGCAGAAAAGTTGGAGTAAGTTTCTTAGCGACGAACAACTCATGACGTTCTCTTATACACCCAAACGTTGCTAATGTCATTTGACTAACTAGATCGTGGAAAGTTTTGCGAATGAATGAGAAGATTATTTTTTAATTTAAAAAGTACAATTATGGAGATTCCATGTAAGAAATTGGCCCCGTTATATAGATAGACAAGCATCAGACAGACAGATTGACAGACAGACAGATGGCCAGAATTATTGTTTCAGATAAAATTTACAAATAGGCACAGAGAAAAATGGTCAGGCTGATTAAGATACACATACATACACACAAACCAGGCTCAGTCCTTTCAGAGGAAATAACTTTTGTTGTTGTTGCTTGCTTGCCATTTCTAAAGACTTGAAGAAGGATCTGTTCAAGAATTAAAAGCACAGGATGTCAAATTAGGCTTATCATTTAAAGAAATATTTAATGTCTCCGGATTCCCCCCCCCCCTCCCATCCCCAACCCCTCCTCATGGCCCGTCCTCCACCGATATGCCGTTGTCTCTCTCATATTATCATCGTTTTACAATCAGTGCGGCCAAAGATAGTAGACGTAATACAATTTAGCCAAGTTTACCCCCTAGGTATGTGTGCAGGAATTCTCTGACAATCTCATTCATTCTGGTAATCGCAGAGCTTATCTTTCTAACATCCTCTTCTCTCTGCGCCTCTCCCTCTCTCCCTTTCCCTCTCCCTCCTTCCATCCTTCCACTCATCCATTATCTATTCTTCCATCATGGAGTGCCACACTTATCAGGCGGACCCATTCACGTGGTACAGGCACTCGGCGCGAGATTGTCGCACGCGCTCGTCCATCATGCCCATAGGCATCCCAGGTAATCGGGCGCGCGCACTTGGCAGTAGGAGGGGGGGGGGGTCCTGCAAATGACACGTCATATCTACCAATTCAATTAACCACACAGTCTGACTACCCGATTCCTGTATGACCAAACCTCGTAAGCTGCGAAGACTTCAATTGAGGGAGTTCTAAGCCCATTCTCCAAAGAACAGAAGACTAAATTTTTGTTCTTTTTATATGTGTCATTGTTCATCCTGTTATTTTTAATAGTACATGTATACAAAAAAAAAAAAAAAACAACAAAAAACATGTAATAGTAGTAGTATAGTAGTAGTATAGTAGTAGTAGTAGTAGTAGTAGTAATATTTACTTTTCGGCCTTTAAAAAAAGGAGGGGGGAGGGGGGGCACTGAATATAGTTCTGCAACAATTTCGGGAAAACAATTCCTTGGTTTATTATTATTATTATTATTATTATTGTTATTTAATTTTGTAAACTATTTAAAGAGAAATGTTCGGAATTCGATCAATGGACTTTCCAGTACAAATAATTGTGCATTCCATTTAGGGGCCATGTGGTTTCATGGAGCAATCGTAGTGCCCTAAAGAAACAGCAAGATATGCAGAGCCTAGAGAAGCATTTTTTTTTTTCGCTGCAGGATTGACTCTTTGAGATGGGTACTGACATCTTTGCACTGAAATTGTCGATCGTTTCCTTTCCTCAAGTGTATGTTCTCAAAAAGACTTCTTTTAAAAGATCATTTCGACCATTTTTGCACAGCTGTTCTCGAAAATCAGGCATATTCTGTCCTACCTGTACAGTTGTTGTGCGATAGGATGGAACATGTTTTACATGTATTCAAGAACATGGTTGGTAAGCAGTTGGTATCAATCGCCCGCTCTCACTGCATCGATACAGAAAGAAAGAAAGAAATTTCCAAGCAGTTCTTTTTTCCCGTTACTTGTGGCATCCTTTTGCTCGTCAAGACGCGAGGCGTTGTCAGTTACGGCGTTGTGTGAGAACAGCTGTAGCGGCCTGCATCAGTTACCTGGCGAGCCTTACACTGGCACAAAGGCTTTGGTTACAACCTGTTCATCTCATTTCCTGATAGATGGGCCAGAATTGGGTCGCCTGCTCTAATCACTGTGCCCGGCGCACCTGATTGATTGTCTCGATAGAATTACCGCCCGCTCAAGTTCATTTAGCGCCGGATGTCTTTTTATTGTTTTTGATCGACCCAGGCTACAACCGGGACAATGGTCTCTCTAGGTCTTATACAGTTCGCGCGGTTCTTTGGTACATGACAAGAGTTTAGTCGTTGGCATTATATGAAATAGCTCTCGTTTGCGATGGTAGGGTTAACTGGTATTTAAAGGAATTTTAACCTTATACGTGTCGATAGATTTCGCTGAACTCCAATCATGTCTGATAAACGTTGTCTGTGCAGTTATTGAAGACTTTAATTCCAAGATAGAAAGCGATACGGGGTGAGCAACTTACAACTGGGAGAATTATTCAAGCTTATATGATATATAAGTACAGAGTTTGAAGAGCCATTGTTAGAACGTATTGGCATCTTGACACTTCTAGAGTTAATAGTCGTCTCATTTACATTTATTTGTCGGTACATGTGCAGTATGAGGAGAAACACATACGCACAAACAGGTTACATACATACTCCCAGCATGGTCATTATAGTACAAAATGAGCAAACAAGATTGGGGGAGGGGGAGGGGAGATGAACTGTCCAGGTGAGATAATCGAACAGTGATCGATCAGGGAAGTAATTGAACTGTCATGTGTGACATTAACACGTTTGATAGATATAAAGGTGGACGGATCAGTATATATGAGAGAAGGACGGAAAGAGAGAGAGAGAGAGAGTGGGGGAGAGAAGGAGACGGAAGGAGGATGTCGAGAGGAAGTGTGAGAGAGATGAGGAGGAAGGAAGAGAAAGCTGAAGAGATATAGGCTAAAAGATGGTTGTGTTTTTTTTTCATTAATTATGTGATACCTGCAATGAATCAATTCCGCCTTGCTCAGCCAAGAGAATAGTAAGGATTATCATATCAAAGCTCATGTTTTTTGCAAGTTCTTTGTTCCATTGGTAACTTCCCACCGCCAGGACCAGAAGGTGAGTGAGACTTTAGACGCGGGTACGACACCTTGCATGTCATGTGACAGACCGACTAACGGAACAGAGAGTGAGCTGGCCATAGATCACATAACCTACTGGAGAAGCGATGCTTTACGGTGGCGGTTCTCAGCCTGTTTGTTCCCGCGGATATTGCACAATATTTGAGTTTGAAAATGATTTCCGAAGACCAAATGCCACTACATTATAGTAATGGAACCGTCGGTCGCCTTCTTTTGCCTTGTTCTCCCCCCCCCCCCCCCCTTTTTTTTTTTTGCTCCGCAGAGAGTGGTGATCAAATAATTTGAACTGCGTCTCTATCGATGTGCATTGATCCTACGTGAATAACAACAGTAATTACTTTTATCATCAAATATGTATTGGTCTTAAATTCTTCCTCTTAGTATTATTTCTATAGAAGAACTAAAAACTTCCAAAATTTAACCAGTACCTTCACTTAATTCAATTTTTAATACATTGAGCTCTACAGATTGTTGTCGTTGTTTCTTTAAATATATATTATATTAATTGCCGGGAGCCAGGCCGTCTTACATGTAAAGACATTTATGTGTAATAGCAATGATATTAGAATGATAAGAATGATAATAGTTACTTTTTTTTTTGTTCATAGTAGAACAAACAGAATGTGTAAGCATAACCGGCATATTGTTACGGCAATGCTATCATTGGAGCAAGGTAACTTTAATAAAAAAAAAAAACTGTCGCGTAGAAAGTTTATTGTTGAATATTGACCGACTCGATGTCTCTAGTCGTAAGGTCTAATCTCGTAGGGAGGTCAGCTTATGTCAGGCTGGGAACCACTGGCGAAATGCAAGGCTCTGACATGGTAGATGTAAGCTGAGCCACTAAGGACACGAGAAATACATTGAAGCTGTCCTTTTTTTTGTACTTGCGCCAAATGATAAGGTGGCGAATGGCATAAAATGGTAATACTGTCTGAAGCAATCAGCGGCCGAGTCGACAACTGTTGCAACTGTTAAAGTTCTTTCGCACTATGAGAAAAAAGAAGATGCTATAAAAGTAGAAAAGACCACCAGTCATTGGGAACATGTGGTGGTTGAACTGAACACGACCAGAGGGTGTCCGTTCTATATTGGGAAAAAACAACTGGTTATTACCTTTTAGAGTTTGGTTTTGTTAGAGATTTTTTGCTCATAGAGTTTTCTCAATATCTAAGCGATACATTTTTTCTCAGTAGAATGAACATGCGTAAAAGAATAAAACACACTCTTTGGTGACAGTTATCATCTCCCCGCCTTTTCTTAAAATAGAATCTTAAGGAATTATGAAAAAGTCTTAGATCTAGCCCATAACTGCGACAGATGGAGAGGACAATGCATGCAGAACTCATCCTGAGGTATCTCAATGAGAAGGGGTTAGATTTAAAAAGTAAAGAAAGAAGAAAAATCGCACACATGTACACATGCATACATACATCCGCGCACGTGTTCACACACACACACACACCCACACAATGAGACAAAGAAAGAAACATCTATGAGCAGCAAGGTAGATATTAAGAGAAAATTTTAACGCATGGAACAAAGAGTAATGATTTTAATCCTCAAAAGGCAGTACACTATATAACAGGGATTATGGCGAAAAAGAGTTAAATGAAGAGGAAACTACTGAATATGGAGGTTAAAAAATAATAATAATAATAATAAGGATGATGAAATAAGAGAGAATGAACGACAGAAAAAGAAAGAAAAGTGAGGAAAGAAAGAAAAAAGAAAGAGAGAAAAGAAAGAAAATAAACAGATAACACTAATAATAGGAAGCTTAAAAGAAGAAGAAAAAGTAAAACACGTCGATAAGATAAGTGTGAAAACGTCCTATCTCCAGGGCGTGGGAGGCGGGACCAGTGGAGGGAAGATAACTGTGTATTGCATGGCAGCGTGAGAAGTAAGGCAGGGGGGAACAGAGCATGGGGTGTGAGATGTGAATGGGAGAGATAGGTTGTCATCTGATAACGTCTGTGTGACAAGACGGGGGGAGGAAAAACTAATGAAAGAAAGAGAGAGAGAAAGAAAGACAGCGAGAGTGAAAGTGGAAATTATTACAGAGCGTGGGAGGGACAAAAAGCTGATATGTAGATAGGAACACATAAAAGAAAGTGAGATGGATAGAGAGAGAAAGAAAAAGAGTGGAATGAAAAAAGGAGATGTGCTTGTGCGAAACGTAAAAGGAAGTCAGAGAAAGAGACGGGGGGGGGGGGGGGGGGGGGGAGAAAAAAAAAAACAAAAAAAAAAAACAGTGTTTT
>JBCEWB010160963.1:0-10453 GCA_039654565.1 Peronia peronii
TGTTGTTGTTGTTGTTGTTGTTGTTGTTGTTGTTGTTGTTGTTGTTGTTGTTGTTGTTGTTGTTGTTGTTTAGAAAATGTAATGATTCAGTATGTTCTCTTTTAATTTTGCGGAAAGTTATATTTGAATGGATAGGAAACTAGATCTTGTAAAGATGTGATTTTTTTAAATGCATTTTGTCCGAGTACATTGGAAATGTTCATGTCATTGAAGCCAATCGTTTGACATTAACCGCGATGCGCACCCACGCAACAGATCAGCGCAGCATTGACCGTAAGTCGAGCCCATCTGTCACCAGGAGGCGCGCACGCTATACCACCACTCATCACGCCAATGGATTTGTTGTGAAGCTGGCGGTGCTCAGACAATCTTCGACATAGTGAATCCATGACTTCTTATACACTAGAAGAGAACCCAGGCCCTCGTGGCAGATTTTTTTAACTACATGTCAAACCGATGCTGCCCTGCGACTTAAAGCGTATGGTAAGCGTGAGCACCTCAATATTGATGTTTTGGGTGATTAAACTGAACGTTACTCAACGAAAACTGTTTTGGATGGTCTGCGAGCGGAAGCGGAACAACGATAACATAATGCCTCATTCTGTCGAACGGATATAATAATTGGGATCAGTCACCCTGTTGAGTTTGCTCTTCAGTTATTATTATTGCCATTTTAGAATAAAGTGCAACATAGTGAGCTTTTCTCGGCTTTATGTAAATAGAAACACAGATTTTTATGCGACAATGTTATGTGCCAAATTTGGAACGGATACATTTAACAGTTTTCGAGTCCAAAAGCTGTTATGTGTTTTGTTGTAGATTTGTAGCATACATTATGCATGCACCTAGCCTCCTACTCCAGATTATTGTATTTTTCTGTGAAACACTTCCGAGGTTTTGCGGGAAACGTAGTGAAACGCTACGTTCCGCCCATGTCCCGCCAAGGCGGCAAAACGCCGCGGTTTGTCGTAGTATTTTTTTTCCCTAATCATTGAAGAAATGAAGGAACAGTGATCAGGTGTGATAATAAACCGCAGACTTCAAGGTAAGAGTGACACATTTTGAAATAAATTTTAAAAAAAAACAAATAAAACGAAACAAAACAAAAAGGAGGTAAAATTTGTTAAAATAATGAACCATTATGACAGTCAACTAAATGACTTCCCTTTGCCAAGTGCAAAAGGTGTAACACCAGCATTGTAAGGAAGAAAATAAATCACATGTTCTCTTGTGTGAAACATAAGTAAGGGGAAACTCTGGGGGAAAAAAAATCACTATATGATGATTTTTTTTTTTTCTTCTCACCGTGATATTCTTAATATAGGATCAGGTGTTTCAAATAACCAGAGACAAAGTGATTTTTTCCTTCTTTGCAAGGCTTCTTTTACATTTTTTCTACTTGGCAAAGGGAAGCAACCTAACTAGCTCATTTTAACGATCTTCAGGAAGTGGAAGCTCACCGAAAACGGTCCTTTGATGGCGATGTTTGAAACTCCGCACCGGTGCATGCAACAGATCAACGGCTCGATGGACAGAGTCAGTCCATCTGTTACCAAGTGGTGCGCACGCTGCACGAGAACCCGCCACTGGCATTGCCAGTGTGACTCTTGATTGCAAAGCTAATTGGTTTTTCTTCGTTTAACCCTTTGTTGTTGTCCCAACCAGCGTCACGGGCAGGAAACAGTTGGCGGTCTGCGGGTATCCGGAACTTGTAACAATATCCTGGGAACATGTGAACCAATAGAACTGGAGGCGTAAGACACCTTGATTTAAAACGTTTATTAGATGGTCTGAATTTTTAGAGAATGAATGTGCAGATATTAATGTATCTGATTTTGCTGTTGGACTGAATAAATAATATTTGATTGGGCTCTACATGAATATTTGATTGGACTCTGCGTGAATATTTGATTGGATTCTACAAAAAAAATCAGATGATTTCTCAGTAGAAAAGGAAGTGTGGCCATTTTTCTTTATTGAATTGAACACCAATTCCTCCTATTGTATAAATGCTACGGCTTTGTGATATTGCCATGAGCTTGCCAGTTGCCAGCTTCCGGTCTTGCGCAGTAGGTTGTGTCACACCGGAAGTGGCATATTGACTGACAGCTAACGGGAAAGGCTGACGGTTATACACTTAATTAGATCATTACGTGACAGGCTGCTAGTCGAGGAGTTTCCTAGTCATGCAGTCATTCAGTCATGCAGTCATTAAGTCATGCAACGCTCATTGCGATGCTCTTGGGACAAGTCACACACAAGTGGCAAATGACAACTACACATGATTCATTCATATATGCACAAAGACACGAGCATATGGACATAGGCACATACATTATAGTGTTTCTGTTGTCTACCACTATATTGTATGTGCCTATGTCCATATGTTCGTGTCTTTGTGCATACATGAATGAAACAAACCATTCACACATGCACAAATTCACAGACACACATACACAGACACTCACACTCACACACCAAACCACGAATATCATCGTATAATCAAACACACAACTCACATATACACACAATGTCACAACCCATAAACTACACACGCTAATCAAACACACATCCGCATACGCACAAATAGACGTTTTGCCCATAATCTGTACTAACACACACAGCATATACCTTCCCACATATACAGTACCCAACATATATCTTCCCACATACGTGTCCGAACACACAACAGCAAAAAGAGAAGCCAGCAGCTAATTAAGTGCATACAACTACTCAAGGCAGAGTGGGCGGGAATGTGCGGGGCTGCTTTGGACAACTCACGTCGGAGTTTGAAACATTGCGCCCCATTTTTTGGAAAATTGCACCCCATTTTACCGTGACACTACTGCTGCCACTTGCATAGGGGAGGTAAGCTTGAGAAAACATCGTTTTTCATTACATTCTAATTATTTTCTTACCCATGTTACTAAAACAACAACAACAACAACAACAACAACAACAACAACAACAACAACAACAACAACAACAACAACAACAAAGACAACAACAACAACAACAACAACAACAACAACAACAACGACAACAACAACAACAACAACAAAGACAACAACAACAACAACAACAACAACAACAACAACAAAAGGCCATGTAATATAGAAATTTGTTTCTTCCATCGGCGACAATGCTTATCAAGTTTGCAGTAGTTTTTCTAAGAATCTGTCTTGTTCTGAAGTCCTTTGTGACATTTAATCGGTCTACGTGCGTATGTATGTAAATGAGTCATTTTTTCAGCCAGCTAGGTTACTTCCCTTTGCCAAGTACAAGAGGTGTAGGGCAAGCATTGCAAAGAAGGAAAAAATCACCCTTTCTCTTGTTATTTGAAACATATGGCGCAAGAAATTATGAAAAAATCATCACAACAGCGAAAAAACATTTTCATCATATGGTGAATTTTTCAGAATTTTCTGTTCCTTATATTTCATATAACAAGCGAAAAGGTGATTTTTTTTTTTCTTTCTTTATAGTGCTTGCCTTCTCTTGTACTTGGCAAAGGGAAGTAATTTGGGTCATTAAAATTTGTCACATGGACAATTACGTCTTCCCAGCTGTGACAGGAATATCCCTTTGAAGACAATTACAGGTTATCTTGATCTTTATTTTAATTCAATCTTCATGCTTTCCTCATTTACTTGGGAATATTATAATTCATACCAACCTCTTATGGCCTTGTGTTTCAAATGTAATACATCATCTCGCAAAAAGAAAGAAGTTGGTGAAATTTACATTGGTTTGAGTGTGATTAGGTTCTCGTAACCCTGTTTCATGACCTTTGTCGATCTTTAAAGAATTAAAGTCTTGTTGTTACAGTGATGAAATTCAAATCTGAGGCGATGAATAAAGCTCTTTTGCCAAGTTTTTCCCACCAGGCCTTATAGTGTTAAGAAATTGGGTCACCATCTTGCATTAACTTTAATCTAAAAAAAACAGTCCAACGCTCCTCCAGGGGCCAACGTTCGCCAAACGTAGTGTTACTTTGACCTATGAGTCGCTCGCTGACACATCAAACCAGGAAACAGATGGAAAAATAATATTTTTTCCCCCATAATGCTCTGTGACCTCTTCTCTCTCTCCCCGCCCCCCTCCCCCCGCCCTATCCGATTCTGTTATTGTGAGTCTGACGGTGATATTATCGCATGTATTGATATGATGACATTATGTTGAAATCCTGCCTTAAAATGCGCACCACGGTGCGAAGATTTGGAAATGAGAGAAAATAGGGGAGTGTGGAGGGCACGATTATGAACAAAGGCGTTCACACTTTGTGGTGCGTGGTCGGTGGTGCTTGTATTATTTTGTGGTCCCAGGGTTTTTTTTTTTTTTTTGGCTTCCTAGCGCTGAAAGAAATCACACTGGTGTAGTTGGAAGTTAATTCAGTGGGGACAAGAGGGGGCTGAGGGGGCAGTGGAGGGGGTGATGTTGAATCACACACGCAGCGGTTTTACTGATACATTATTATTATTATTATTATTATTTTATAGAATATCAGAGGACTGTTTAACCGGTAACTGATCAAGTACGTTTTTGAAAAGTAAATAACGTTATACAAAAACTTGATATTAATGTTGATATCATTTTGCCAAATTTTCAAACAACTTGGCACTTCGTCAGGGCAATAAGGTCATTATTATTGTTGTTATTATTATTATTATTATTATTATTATTATTATTATTATTATTGTGTTATTATCATTATTATTATTATTATTGTTATATTATTATTGTTATTATTCAGAACGCCAGCTGAAGTAGGACCTGTTTATATTATATTATCAAGTTGGTTGGATGGTATGGGGAATTTTAAGATAGATAAACTTTATTTATCTCAAAAAGAAATTTTAATCATAGTTGGTGAGATGCAGTATAGATCTTTATAAAACATGTAAGAGACTCTCATTCAAAAAAATATTACTGTGTGTGTGTGCGTTTGTGAGTGTGTGTGAGAGGGTGTGTGTGTGTGCTTTTGTGAGTATGTGTGAGAGAGAGAGTGCGAATGTGTGTGTGTGTGGGGGGGGGGAGTCTGTCTGAGGGAGGGTGTATGGGTGAGAGAGAATGTATGTGTGAGAGAGTGTGATTGGATGAGAGAGTGAGAGTGTATCTGAGAGGAAGTGTGGGAGGGAAGAGTGAGAGAATGTGTGCATGTGTGGAAGTGTGTGTGTGTGAGAGAGAGAGAATTAAATTGTGTGTTGCTGTGAGAGGGAAGAGTGAGAGAATGTGTGCATGTGAGAAAGTGCATGTGTGTGTGTGAGAGAGAGAGAGAGGGGGGGGGGGTGTTGTAAAACAGAAACATTGTCATCCCAGGCAATAAAAAGCCCCAGCCAGGTGCGAGAGGTGGGTGAGGTATGTAATGTCTCCAGTCCTATGGATGTCCAGCTACAGCAGTGAGGGGAACCCAGGTGACGGCTGGATCAAGGGCGGACTGTGTCCCCCTCCCTGAAGTCCCCCTGCCCAGGTGCCTCCCAAGGCAATATCTCTCGCCTTTATCTTTTCGGTATGTTAGGATTAGGCTTTGTCAGAAGTTCATCCATGTATTTATGGCGTTCACGAATCATTGCCATGATGAGAAATGGGGGGTTGACAAATAACATGCATTGTGAGGTACTGCACTGAGCCATGATAGTTTAGTCGTGCTCCGTTACAGAATGTTTTCATCTTTAATTGGAGAACAAAGTTTGTCACATTTTTATGATTATTATTACATATATTGTTATTGTTGTTATTATTATTATTATTTTTATTACTGTTGTTGTTGTTGTCGTCGTCGTCGTTGTTATTGTTGTTGTTGTAGTTATTGTTTTTAACAAATGACTTATTCCCAGTTCTTTGCAGTTTTATAAAAGAAATAGTAAAAAATATGACCCACAAACAATATGGGAGCTCAAATTTAACATTCAGTACAGCATTTAATTTGATATAATGAGAGAACTTTGTTTTGTCATGTTAGATGTTTTAAAATCCTCACTCTAAAAGCTGAAACCCTCAGTGGTTTTTTAAAAGGTTGTCATGTCGATTCAGAAAATGCTGACAAGATTTCACGAAGAATCCAATGTCACCGTGACCTTCAAGTACGAAAATTTCGTTAGCAGTGATGCATTTGCTTAATTCTCAAGCGAAAACATTGCTTGTGTCTCGTATTGTAGACACCGTCTAGAGTTAATACGCTGTTAGACAGCTATTATCTTAGCCGGCGCTGTTGGAATGAATTGGCTAATAGCGGGATAATTACGTTACCCATTATTAACTCGTGGTATTTGGCTGACTCTTCAACTATCTGGCCCACGGACAGGTAACAGGTAACAGGTAGATCTGATCTGGCCCACACCTTTCTTCTCTACGCTCTCACTTAGCTAACTACCTGTAGCAACTGTAACTGTCTTGTTTGTTTTTCTCAAGCCTTTCAATCCTAAGAAAGTAGGATTATCTCGGCTTTTTTAGAAGTTGCCTATTTTTGCTGAGAAATTTTGTGGGTAGAAATTTGGAATTTGGAAATTTTGCCCGGACAGCGGCACGCAGCCTGCTCTTCCATCGATTTTGAACTGCCAAGGGTTCTTTAACGTGGATAACGTACACACGGGACCTCCGAAATATATTCGTCCTTATCCGAGAAGGCTAGACGTCGACCTTCCCTACCCAGAAGAAGCCAGGGGACCGTTGAGTCACTGAAAAAAAATGCAGGTCTTTCGATCTTCGTATCCTTCCATCTCCCTATGAGAGGATTCGTGAGTCGTGCAGAATCCACAATCTCACCGATGTGAGTTGTTTTCACCCTCTGAAGCAGACGCCGAACCACAGAGCCACTGCGCCCCCCCCACTGTAACGACCTGTAGCAACTGCAAGGAGCTTATACTATTATACTGGAGAACGGACTAATGACATCACGCGTGCCGAATGTGGAGCCATGCCCATGGAGGCAAGAAACTTAGTTAACGTTACCACTTAACGCCGTTGTTGTTATGTTATCACGTGTAAATTATTTCAAATAAACGAAACTCACACTGCCATTGTCTTACGATAGCAAGTCTATTGTAATTTGTTCTTGCTGTAGCTCTTGGTAATTAACAAAAATAAATCATGTATCCGTTTGTTTACAAGAAAAGATTTTAAACTATTGACTACACTCCGTGCACGAGTATAGCAATACTAAGTCTAACCCCATGGCCATGGCGCCCAGTATTGGCACGCTAGATACATGGTGTTTTGTTAAGGTGACGTCATGAGTCGGCACTCCAGTATAACAGTATAAAATTCCCTGAGCAACCGTAACGACCTGTAGCACCTGTAACGACCTGTGAAGGTGAAATCCTCACATACCTGCCGCCGGGACTCCCTGTCTGTCAGAGCCCATGTATGTTTTCCTTGTGTCCTGAAGCAACATCATTGTTGTTTCTGAGTCTTCTTTCTCTTTATTCTTCTTGTTATTCTTCTCTCCCTTTCGTTCTTCGCCCGTCTTTTGTTCCTCATGTTTTTTTTTTCATTATTTTCCCACCTTCGCCTTATCTTATTTATTTCTTCTTTTTTTCTTCTGTCTTCTTTTATTGTTTTCTCTCTTTCATTCTCTCTTTCTTTCTCTTCTTTCTTTTCTCTCTTTCTTTTTTTTTCTTTTTTCTTTTTACTTTTTCTCTTTCTTGTTTTCGCTCTTTTTTCTTTCCTTCTTTCTTTCTTTCTTTTTTTCTTTCTTTCTCTCTCTCTTCCTTCTTCCTTTTTTATGCCTTTCTTTGTTTTGTTTTTGGGTTTGTGCGTCCGTTTTATTTCTTTCACTTTTTCTTTGCCTCTTTTGTTCTTTCTTTCATTCTTTCTCGCTATCTTTATTCCCTTTTTTCTCAGTCTTCTTCATCTGGCCATTATTTTTATCCTCCTTCAATTTCCTTCTCTTTATCTCTGTCTAGTTCTCCTTTCTTTATTCCTCTCTCCCAATAGCACTCTCGCCCCCCCCCCCCCCCCCTTTAGCTCTATGTATCAGTCACGATGATTGTAAATGTGAAATCCGATATAATATATCCAGAGAGCAACAGTGATGGTCTATCTTATGAGTGTTTCATACAAAAAAAGAGAAGAGATGATGGATGGATGGATGGATGGATGGATGGATGGATGGATGGATGGATGGATGGACGAATGGATGGATGGATGGACGGATGGATGGATGGATGGATGGATGAACGGCTGGATGGACGGATGGATAAATGGACGGACGGACGGACAGATGGATGGATACATGGATGGATTAAAATGCAGGCAGGTTCTAACCTGTGTTTTCCACCCGGCATAATTCGAACCTGTGACGTTCGGTTTTGTTTTTTTTTGGCCGAGGAGCAGACGTCTAACCTTTCGACTCCCCGTCCCCCCATCTCCGCCCTAGCTATCTTGATAGACTGTGTGTTTATGTGGCTATTGGCCATATTTTTATGCGTAATATGAGAACACAATCTGTTTACAAGTTCATTCTTGACCAACAGGCCTGAATAGCGCATTACGTAGTGAAATGGTCATCAGGAATACCGGACGACCTAGTAATGTCTTGTGAGGGTCATCCTCCCCTGTGATGTGTTAACAAACATGGGTGATTTGTCGGGCTTAACCACACAACCACCTCTGCTCAGCCGTGAAGCCGTTCTTAATCCACCATTGTCCGCGCTCTGCCCGAGTGACCAGGCAGGTCCAGGTATGTCTTTGAAGCCATGTTTGAGGTGTGCTTTTCCCTGCCCCTCCGCCCCCTCTCCCATGCTGATGTGGTCAGTGGATGAAACTGGTGGTTCGTCCCGGTATTTGAATTTCGAATTGAATCATTGGATATTTCTGTCACAGGGGAATTAAGACAATGGATAAATGCGAACTCAGCGTTACAAGAAAATGAAATCAACCATATTTTTAAAAATTACTATAGAGGACTCACGGCCATCGTAGGAGATTTTTTTAATGACAGGCAGGTCAGACCGATACTGCCCTACGACTTAAAGTGTATGGCAAGCGTGCGCATCTCAGTGTTGGTATTTTGAAGAAAATGTGTCTGTTGTTTTAGATGCTCTGAGCGCGGAGGCGGAAGAACAATAACATAATGCGTCATTCTGTCTACCGCACAATTCCGATTAAAAACCTTGGCGAATTTATTATTCAGTTATTATCGCTTTTATAGAGTAACGTCAAATATAAAAAGCTTTTTTTTCGAATTTAAGTAAGTAAAAGCGCAGATCTTTATGCAACAATGTTGCGTGCCAAATTTCAGATGGATACATTCAACAGTTTTTGGAGTCCATAAGCCTTGTATGGGTTTCGTTGTAGATTAAAATTTGTAGTATAGATATAGATACGTAAAGATTGTCAGACATACCTTTATGCACGATCTGTACTTTGGCCCAGTCATCAGATCTAGCACGCACTTAGATCGTGAGTTCACGGCAGCCTCCGACGCATAGCTCAGCGGTGGCCTTTTGTATCACTCACTCTCTCGTGAGATCTTTTACACTTTTGTGACCCGCTCATCTTCAATTGTATGTCTACACAGTGTAAGCGAACATATACCTACATTTTTACATCACCTGTCTCTCTCATAACACACACATAAGTACACATATACTCAAGAGAAACGCCATGGCCAAGGGGTTAGGTGTCTGTTCCCCGCTGAGGAACTTACGAGTTCGAATCCCACAGGTGGAGGGAAAGATTAAGAACCTGTCTGCATTTTTTTTTCAGTGACTCAAGGGTCCACTGGCTTCGTAGGCAGGAAATCCGACGTCTAGAAATCTCGGATAAGGGCGATTAATAATATAAAACTTCAGAGGTCCCGTGTGTACGTCTTGCATGTGAAAGAACCCTTGGATTCTAAAGATCGGATGAAGAGTAGGCGGAGGCACCCCTGTCGGGACACAATTTTCAAATTCCAAATTTGTACTCGAACAAAAGTTGTTCTCACCACAACTGGGCAGGCATTTTAAGTCGAGATGATCCTACTTTCTTAGGACTGAAATGTTATATATATATATACTAAACACACACACACTCAGACTCACACGCACACATAAGCTGTCACAATAACTTTACTGATGCCTGATGTTGTTGTTGTTTTTCTTCTTCTTGTTCTTCTTATTCTTTGTTCATCATCATCATCATCATCATCTTCTTCTTCTTTCTCCATCTTCTTCTTCTATGGTATGGACTTTTGCCATGTCCGTCCAGATACAGTAATATTATACGGCACCTGCTGTCGTTGATATTTTGGTTATTGCATTTGTTATTGTTATTGTTGTTGTTGCTGTTTGATCCCGTAGTCGCTTAGGCAGCCTATATTTAGTCACAGTATCCCCGTTGTTGTTGTTGTTGTTGTTGTTGCTTTTGTACTATTGCTCGTGTTGTTGCCGGTTTTGCGGGTGAAATACGAGCTGCTGTTGTTGATGGCAGTGGTTGTTGTGGTTACTGTTGTTGTTGTTGTTGTTGAAGA
>JBCEWB010160974.1:0-10453 GCA_039654565.1 Peronia peronii
CCCCCCCCCCCCCCCCCCCACCCCCCCCCCCCCCCCCCTCCCCCCCCCGAATTTATAGGCCAGTAGTGTCAACTATAATTTTTTGCATGCGTACTTGTTTGTTTATGAAGGGAAAGGAACGAAAAGTTTTGTTTCTTTTTCGGGGGGAAGGGGGAGGACGGGCAGAGCTGAAGTAAAGAATATTTGAGGGAGGGGACGATGAAACAAGCAGGTGAATGCGCATCCCTCATACTTTCTTATTATATCAGTATAAATAATTTCCAAAGCAAACAGAACTAACGAAGTACATGATGTGCAAGCAAATCGCATGGCTTTCCATTTTTTTAGCAATTCAATTACTCAGCGTTACTCAGCGAAAAAAGCTCAGGATTGAATGGAAAGGGGGGGGGGACGGAGAGAGGAGTATGAATGGATTAATGAAAGAACAACAAAGATAAGAAAGAAGAGGTGAAAGGAGAGGAATAAAAAGAAACTTATGAATAAAAACACGTTGCGTTTTACGTTTCGTTGTAGACTTGATCACACTTGATGGCTCTGTGTGACATCCTTCGACAGTCATTCACTTACAATATGATGAACGATGAAGTGACACTTCAACATGCCCACTTGTTGGTGATCATGTCGGCATTAGTTTGCTGGTTCTGCATCCATTCGATGACCTGGCGAGGGCTGACCAGCCAGACGTCGTTGTGGGCAGCCGTGATGTCCTGCAGCCATTTGACCAGCCCATTGAAGGAGTGGGAGGAGCGCAGGAACATGGAGGCGTGGGTAAACATGTGCATGGGCACCTTGTTTTTGTAGAAATAGTCCTGGAAGTTACGGCTGGTACAGAGACAACAAGGACAGAGCGAAGGTGTTAGAGGGGTGGATATATGCAGGGTACCGAGGGGAGAGAGAAAGAGAGGAAAAGGGAGGGAGAGACGATAAGAGAGAAGAGAAAGATGACAAGGAAAAAGAGAGAAAAAGGGAGAGAACTGCGGGAGACAGGTGAATAGACGAGAGACAGCCGAGGAGGGGAGGGGGGGGGGGGAGGGGGAGAGGGGAGACTAAGAGAAAAGGTGTCAAAAGTGAGAGAGATATACAAGCAGGTGAGGGAGCAGAAGGAGAGAGATACGGCTGAGGTAATCTTAACTTTTAAGAAGATTGAAAAGCCTAAAATTATACGATACGATAAGGAGAGGGATAGGCCAACAGATAGACAGGCAGATACCCAGACTGGAAGACCGAGATAGGGAAAGAAAGAGACAGAGAGAGAGAGGTGGAGGACAAAAAAGGAGGGGGGAGAGAGAGAAAGGGAGAGAGATGGGACTAAACAAGGCTAAAGGAACGTGATCCACTGTTCTCAGGTCAGAATCAAAAGGCAGCAACTGATTTTACTATGTCAGCGCATAGTTGGCTCTTGAGTTTCATCATTAACATCATCATAATTTTGATTTTGTTGTTTTTCTGAGATGGTGAGCGATGAGCAGGTGGGGAGGAGGGGAGAGGCGGATTCTGTTGCAGTATTGTTTTATAATATATCGTCTGAAACACGAAATAGTACAAGACCTCTCCCCGAATTTTACAGCGATTACAGCAGTGGTATAAACAACGTGAATTAAATTTCCTTTCAACGTGAATTTGTTTATGGGAGAGAGTAGCTTTCCGAACTTTTTGGACGCTTTTCATATAATAAAGTCATGGTAGCAGACTTTGACCGACATTTTTGCATATTTCATTAAATTATTTTGCATATAACAGATTATTCTCTGAGAAAAAAAAACAACAAAAAAAACACACATACAAAATATTTTAGTTAGGAATGATGGAAACGAAGAGCTATTGTCCAAATATTTGAATCTGTGACCACCCAATGCTGATATATTGTAAGATTAATTTGACTGCACCATTATTTTATTCCGATCAGGTTAAAGATCTACTGGGTTAATTACTCTTTATAATGTACATCTGCATGTTTGTTTTTTAAATACATAATTAAAAACAGATGTTTTTCTGTTCTCGCATTAGATGTGGGAGAGGGATTATCTGATAAAGACTCGCTTTTTTTTTTCGTTAGAACTCTTCTTGTCACTTTAGGCAATGTAGCTAAGAAACATTGGGCCGAAGCTGCCTTTCGGCCTAAACTATCATTCCGAGATCGTGAATAAATACCATTAGAAAAAAAAAAGCTTGGTAGGCCAGTCAGAAGTAATTACTGCGGAAGCAGTAGAAGTTGTTACATCTCAGGTTACTGCGGACATTTTTTAGGGATTAAAAATAAAAATCAACGATTGTGGCAAGAAAGCAAAAATAAGCTTACATCACAGTGTTCTAAATTATAATCTATTTGGCCAGGCAATAGCTAATAATGCATGCATTAACTACTTCTAAATGTATCTTCTTTCCAAACTTTCTAGATTCAACTAAAAGTTCAAAAAAAAAAAATCGCCTAAGTAACAAGAAGCCGATCGACTTAAGACAAACTCGGCCTATTTTTGCATTAGAGTCGCTACCAAATAGCATTTAATCTTGTACCACCGCACTAGTACCATCAGACAAAGACATGAAATGTCATTTCTCAAGTTTGAATACAATATGTTGTCATAGAAATCAGTGCACTTTGACACATTTTAAAGTTATGCTTTCAGGGTAAAATTCCAAGAAAATTGGCAGACTCACTTGCAGTAGTTGTACCAACTCTGCTCACTAGCGGTGAAGAGATTGTCACCTACACTGCACCCGTCAATCATGCCACAGCTGTAACCGTCGTCTCCAATCCAGTCGTTAAGAGGCACCTCCCACAAGCCCGGGTACATTTTGGTTGGACAAGGTGGATTCACACACCTGTCAATGAACAGCAGTACCATAGTCTGTCATCTATCATTTGTCGGCATCGCTAGATGCAGCGTTGATCGCTGCAGTCAATGAGACTGGTAGGCTTATTTTACCCCATTTGTTCCGATGGTTGCAGCCTTGCTGATTTCATACTACAGTACTACATGCATAGTACTAGAGAAAAGAAAATCAAAGTGTTTCGAGCAGGACTGGTATTCAGCTTTCTTAATGTCCGTGTTAGAGCTTATATGTCTGACGATATGTACATATTTTCATAGATGATGAAACCGGTTATCTTACACGCATATTGGACTATTCCGATAAAATTCGAGTAACTTGGATTCAATTTTTCGCCCTACATTGGCGATTCTTTGATTCTTTGATTCATTTACAGCCGCAATTAACTTTTTCCTTCTGCAAATCAGATACCAAACAGCCCAAAAAAACAACACCATGGCCAAAATAGTTTGGGATTTAATATCCAGCTCACCACAAATTGATTAGACTAAATAGTACAGATACACAGTACTTGCTTCTGTAGTGAGTGTACAAAGACAGACAGTTAGATCTATATGTGATTTCTTCTATTGCAGGCATATCACCTAATGCTGAACAGGATGGAATAGCTCAGTGCTCTGTGCTTTTTTCGAGACAGGCGCGAAAGAAATATGATATAGAATAAACAGACCTAAATCCAGGATCTCGAGTTTTCCTCTTTTCCAGATTATACATTCAAGATATTCGTATACCAAGCCAAGCTTTAGATCTATAAGTTGGGCAAAGGATGTCCGAGTTTACACCACATTACTTGTCAACAAGACATTCTCAGTCTCAAGCAGAGGCTACTTGTAAGTATGCAAAGAACAGACCTATTTGAACTGGGTATGCAAAAGTTACTTATGTGCGTACAAAAAAAAAAAATGTAAACGTAGTGGATTTGATCTCTAAGTAGGACTTATCAATATTCATATAGAACACTACTTCAAAACACATTCTCTTTGATTGATGTCTGTAAAGTGTAAGTGCAAAAATCAAATATTTAATTATATGCAACTAAAAGGGATTGCACGGATAACATTTAGAATTCTGGTTCTATCAAAAAATAAATTTCAATGTCAAAAAGTCTGTCATTATGAAAATTTCAAAAAAGTTACACGTACGATTTGACAGGGAAATCCAGTGTGAAGGGCCAAAGGGCCTTTCTACCAACGTAAGTCTCAACGTTGACAATGGAAGTGTCGTACAGGAAGTTGAAGTCTCTGAGCACGTCGAACATGACGTTTCCAGCCACACGAAGATAAGGGGCTCGGAATCCGACCATATTGTCTGAGATCTTGGAGTCTTGGGTGTGATAGAAGACTCGATCTCGCATGCCATCGATCTGAGGAAATCAAAATCGCAAATGGATCAAAAGCCTGTAGAGATCAATGTTTTTGTGTGTGTTCGTATGCCTAAGTGGATGGATATGTTGATTGAAAAATGGATACACGGAACGATGGATGGGCGAATGAATGAAACGATGGAGGCATGAGTAATGGGATACATAAAGAATGAGTGATGGACAAGAGGGGTGGATGAACTGATGGAAGGATCGATTGTTGGGTGCATGGACTGATGGATAGCTTATTGGATTGTTGGATTATTGGACAGATTAATGGATGGATGGATGGATGGATGGATGGATGGATGGATGGATGGATGGATGAATGGATGGATGGATGATGGATGGGGAACGGACGGATGAATGGATAGATGAATGAATGAACGAATGAATGCATAGATGGTTGATAAATGGATGAAAGGAGGGGGAGTGATGAGGAAAAAAGGCGTGGTCAGATGAATGTAGGATCGGTGTAAGAAAATTCGGATAGTGGGTGACACTATGAATGCATGGAAGGGGCAAATGGTGGGAGGATAGAAAAAGACAGCGGAAAAGGGCAAAAAGAAAGAGCCACTAACTTCCGCGGAAATGTTGAGATAGTCGCTGTCTGTATCACCAGTGGCCAGTGTGTGATGGATGGTGTGGGAGGCGATCTCGTTGCCGGCCTGGGCCAGAAACTTCACTTTCTCGAAGTCCGTGTTGTCCTCGATGACATAGTATGCTGACCTGCAGTCACAGAATGGGTTAAAGTAAAGGGTGAAGAGCTGCTATCAAAGTCGAGATTGGAGATTCCGAAATCAAGTTATATGTTTCATGAAGAGTAGGTCTATATTTTAAAGTTTAGCTTTGTTCATTGTTCATGAGAGGCAATCGCCCGACTAATCAATCAGTCAATCAATGGCTGATTATAGCTAGCTCTATACTATAAATCCGTCCACGCTCCGGACTTTCATAGTGAATTATTTTAAAACGACCTGTCTGGTATGCCATTTCTGTGATCAATTTACTATTTGTAGATGTTTTCATTTTAGTCTGTAATTAGTACTCTGTTGCTGCGATTATTCTCACTATATATTCTCATATTATTCTGCGAATGGTATATAATTATTGCAATCAATTTCTAAGAGTTTTCGTATCATTCTGCAAATGATATAGCATTGCTGTGACCAGTTTCGAGGACGCCTTCATATTACTGTACAAGTGATATACTATTGTCATTTGTAGAATTATCACGATCCAATCCCAAGTAAGAGATAGGAGAAATTGTCAAAACAAACGTTTCACTGACGTGATTACGATCTGAAGGGTTACGGATCCCGATAGCCGTAAGGAACGCAGACAATTGATTGCTGTGATCATTTTCTGAATGTTCTCATGACAAGTTCTCATCGAAATATATACATTATGTATATGAGAACGCAGTCAGATTTAACAAAAGATTCACTCACTTGATATTACATCCAGTTGGATTAGTGATGTTGTAGGTGTTGTCGATGAACAGATCGCGATAGAAGGCCTCGTACATTGTGGCCGTGATGGCGTCGTCGAAAGTGAGCATGATGAACATGGGCGTGTCGGCCTCTGAGACACCAGTGGGTGTGTCCCCGTAGCAGAAACAGTCGGGCAGCGAGCATATAGTGGCGTTGCACGGACTGACGGCTGGAGCTGGGGTCCATGGCCTTGGGGTGGGGTTTTCTGTCGCAGACAGGCCGCTCGACCCCGGAATCGCTAGCGGGAATTATTATATTATGTAAGCTCAGGTTATAACTTTACATTATCCAGTCTTAACCTTAGAAGTGTCAAGATTTACTCCTTTTGTTCAGCAAATGAAATTCCTTTCCAAATAGCATATACACTCTACAAATAAGATTCGTCTCTGGGCCTCATGCATAAACCCTGACACCCCAACATTTTCCACTGGCACTTCAAGGTTAACATACATATAACTTATCAAGTAGGATGAAATAACTGAAACTTTAGTTTGTTTGTCGTTCGTCATTCAATTAACCAAAGGAAGAACTTTAGGGATCTAAGAAAATCGAAAGTCTACCAGTCCCATAAGTATAGTATACACGGCATTGACAACAAAGCCTTATGTGTTCATGTATGGTCGACAATAGTAATCGATAAAGTCCAGCCTAGCACTTCGTTCATCTGTGTAATCTCATATGGGATCTCAGGCCAAAATCTGGTGCATGCAGACGGCTGCACACTGGACATTCAATTGAATACTCTGTAAAAATGATTCTGGCCTGCATTGCTGCACACTTTTCCTCGTGGTTTCTCGCCGTTCATGTTCGTACATTTTGACGAATAGCTTGTCGTCATTTAGGCTACGTTTATGATAATAAACTGTATCAGCATCAACGACAATGATGACAATGTAAAAACAATAGACTACAAGGACATCACAAAAAACCCCAGCAATGAGAACAACAGCAAAACAACAGCATCGCAGACGATACCATCAGGCAGGGTTTATGACTTACAATCAGTGTTGCATGTAGCTTGATTTGGCCAATTACATCCGGAAATTTTCATGTCCCATCTGAGAAATACAACACACATTCAAGTTTGAGAAATACAACATGCATTACTCAAATCAGAAATACAACATACATCATTCAAATTTGAGAAAGTTTACTCAAACAATCACTCAGATTTGATAGACGTAATGGACACCACTCAATTCTAACAGATACGACACAAAGCATTCAAATAAGGAAAATACACAACACAACAACAATAAAAATTAAATACGAGATTTGCGACATTCATCATTCAGGTCTGAGAATTGTAATGCGTTGCTTATTATGCTTGAGAAATACAACGTAAATCATTGAAATTATTGACAACATCGTCAAATCTGAGAAATACAACACCCAAACGTGCATCATTCAACTCCGAGAAATACAACACGGATCATTCAAATACATATAATGTGAAATACCAGAGACATTCAGATCTGATAAATACACCACACATATTTCAAATCTGAAAGATATGCATGATGTTTTCAAATCTTGGAAATACATGAAACATCATTCAAATCTGAGAAATACAACATACACGTCATTCAAATCTGATTTATACAATGTATATCACTCAAATTTGATTCATTAAATATGAGAAATGCGGTGTCACACATGTCTGAAAAATACAATGAAAATAATGCAACTCTAAGATATACACGGATATTATTCAAATCTGAGACATTCAGTACACATTTTTCCCATCTTAGACATACAGCATATATCACTCAAATCCCCGAAATATGTCAGACAACATTCAATTCTGCCCCATACATTATTCAAATCCCAGAAACAGCTTACATTATTCAAGTCTGAGACAGTGAAAAAAGAACATGACATGTAGAACCTCGGAAGCAGTAGGAAAGGAAGAATGTTACTTTGAGTTCGTTTACTAATCAAACGATCAAACCCTAATCCACACAAAACCTCAACCTGCTGAAGGAACTTGAAGCTGAATACAATGCAGCTCTGAACCAAGAAAACACTCCATATTGTTTTACTTTAAACTGAGAAAACATAGCCATATAAAATCATTGAAAACAATGTGCTCAGTCAGGATCATGTTCAGGCCTCAGACATCACCAGTATGATGTGGCTTCCAGTCAGTGTCTGTCGGAAATTATGCTAATCACTGACTTTATAAAGACAAGACTCAGATTTTTGCTTTGTTTTGCAACATAGAACTACAACATTTCGTGGCATCCACAAGACAGTTCCCTGAGTCATTCACTTTTGGCTGCTCGTATTATGAGAAAACTGGAAAAACAGTTTCATTTCGACATGTAACATGATATCATACTAGTAATATATAATGTACTACCATACACATTTTTATTTCAAATGGTGAAAAATATAATTGAAATTCAACTTTGGAAATAATTTTCAAGAGTTTTGTAATAAAAGACTAAAAGTATTCCTCTATGGCCTGAACTCAATTTAGCCAAAAAATTACTTAGGCAAGTGATCACATGAGCATGGTAATTTCGGTAGACTCTAAATTCTAGAGATGACCTTCGCGCCAAGAAACATGATTAGAGTAAGACAGCAGTGCAGGCGAACGACATAATTCACTCCGAGCCCCTGTCTCATTTTCTTTTTTCGCCCTTGTTTCTTTCTTTTCCTTCCTTTTCTGGCATTGTTTGTGTATCGGAGAATAATAATAAGAGTGACCATTTCGATCTCTATTAGATCTACTTCATATCTGACTCGTTCACTCCTATTCTCCCTCTTACACGATTTCTGGCTATGAACTCGACCTTCAAAATATTATGGGCGCCTAAGGTATGAAACTGTGAAGTTTTAAGAATAGAAATGCATCTGATGCTGAGTCGATTTTCTTGTTTGTGGGGATTATGCAATCTCCCTTTTTTCTAACAAAAATTGCCTTGCGTTGCTCAATCATTATACTAGAAGAAAAAAAAAAAAGAAACACAAATGAAAATATCTAGTTTCATCGATACTAAATCTTAGGATTGAAATTTATAAACAAACCAAAATCACAATCACCATCATTATCATCATCATCCTCAAAAACAACAACAATATCAACAAATTCAGCTTTCTCAAAATTTGAATCTGATCACTGATTACTGTTTTCGTTTATTTTCACCCCTCGTACGGAACTCTAAGTTGCTCCATGAGTGATGCTTTCACTACTCCTATTTCGCTCATTGCACAATGTCCTTGATAGACAAGGTGCCCACAGCACTGTGAGTACCTAGCCAGTGTGTGAAAGTTTGGGTGAATGTTACCTGAGTCCACTGGCACATTCCTTCGTGAGCAGATGGCCGTTGTTACAGGTAAGGTACCGTTTTCCAGCGTCGGCCCGGTAGGTTTCACCTGCCCTCAGTGGTGCACAGGCGTGCTCTCCGTGGTGCAGGGTGGTGCTGCCCTCACTGGTGTCTACTCCTCGACAGTCAACGGCCAGAACTTCTGCCAGCGGCATCAGAATTATAGACCGCAGGAGGACAATGTACGGCATCTTATACATCTCGACAAGCAGAAAGTTAGGAGTATAATGACAAACAAACAAACAAAATATTAGCGAACTCCAGAATGTAACGTCTCCTTCAACAGCCTTATAATGGTTCACCTGCGTCTGTTTTATTTACGGGCATACGTATCAAAGATAAGGATTCAGGAAGTTGGGAGTTCCTCTTATACTGGTTGGTGTCCCCGCCCTCATCCCCTTTTCTGAAATGGGGTTATCTTCAGTGTCACATTTCATGTTACCCGAGCAACTTTATGGCCACAACAAGACATGAATAACAGAAACAGGATATAGGAATGAGAAAGAAGGATATATATGCATTAAAACCGGGCCGAGATTTACACTAGCATGTATCTTACAGCCACTTCTATAGCTATTTTGATCCAAGCCGATAATTAAACTAGTCTGTATCCTAAATTGATGTAACATGACCAATTATTTAGGTTGACCATTCTCTGCTGCTTCTGTTTGACGGATGTTTGACGGCCATAACCTTGAGCAACACAATGTCTGGGCCTGATTTTCTTTACTTTACTTTCTGGGACATGCCCTTTGGTCATTTGTGGCTTTCAGGTCTTTCTCGAATTTGAACAACGGCATAAAGATATAGCTGCCCCAAACAGATCTGAGTTTGGCTGCTTTTTTTTTTTTTCCCTGAATGACTGTCGGTCTTGAATATTTTGCACCCGTCCATGAAACATATACTATGGTCTTCCTCTTGAAGATGGAAGATTCTGCAGGTTTCCGTAGTGACATTTCTTGGGGTATCTGTGTTTTCCTCAGATTTCACAATAAACCACTCAGCAAAAATATCGCCATACTCTCGCAATTTCCTTGTTTATATGACGACCACTGACATGAAAAAAAAAGGACAAAAACAAAAACAAAGCTGCTGTTTGTATGATAGATAGGGAGGGAATCAAATCTTTGATCGTCTATGATGTAAGTAGAAACGAGGAGAATGTAGATGGTTCATCGTCATAATAAATGTAATTATTAAATGTGTAAGAAGATCAATGGTGTGGACTATTGTTTATTTAGACTTACAAAGAGGGGAAAAAGAGAGAGAGAGAGAGAGGGGGAGGGGGAGAGACAGAGAGAGAGAGAGAGGAGGGGCGAGAGAGGGAAGGACATAGGGAGAAAAAGAGAAAGGTAGGGGGCCGGGGGGGGGGGGGAAGGGGGTTAAAGAGAAAATCCAAGTGAGGTTTCAAGTTGGCGTCTCCCTCCTTTATTGCC
>JBCEWB010160984.1:0-10453 GCA_039654565.1 Peronia peronii
AATCCTGGCGGCTTTACCTTCAATCACACCTGGGATGAATATGTCAATGGTTTCTACTTCGACAACACAAGCAGTAAAACAGATGGCTGGACAGGACTGGAGACAATGCATTATCTGACAACCATTGAAAAAAGGCAGAAATTAGTTCTAAGTCTATATAATAAAGATAACGATATGATTGTAAGCTATAATTTCTCCAGCACAGTGATTGATGACGCCTCTACCAACTACCAAATCTCTTACGACAACGTCACAATGGAATACCTTATTGGTAACGTCAATGGCTCTGGTCTGGTGCCATGTCTGTCTCCAGGTTCTCCCATCCCTTTCTCTACTCCTGACATGGACAACGACTTAGATCCCAATGTCCACTGCGCTAAAGAAGCTGGGGCAGGCTGGTGGTTTTCCGATTGTAGTCCTCGTCCCAGCTGTAACCCGCTAGGCATTCCCTACCAGAGCGGCACAGAAAGCATAACAGCCGACAGAATTCACTTTCAGGGCGTGGATAAGACACTCCTACAAAACCTGGCACATTTGCGATTTTATCTTGACTATTGATCGTAGCTGTTGATAATTTTTTTTCAAGAAGAGAGATGGATTGTTGTAATACTTTCTGTGCCGCTGTTGTGAGTTTCGTTTCCACATGGTGACATATCAGAGTCTTGTTTCAATTTTAATCAGATTGGATTATAATGGTGATTTGAAATGAGCGGGAATATCAGTTGGTGTCCTCCAAAGTGGTTGAAAAATGTCATAGTAAAGAAAATCACACAATAATAATAGTGGCATAAGTGAAGTACTTTATAAACCAAGAAAATGCTGATTAAGAAAAAAACAGAATGAAAAAATGACACAAAAGGGAAAAAAGAAAGAAAAGACGGAGAGAAAGAAAGAACAAAAGAAAGAAAGATTGAAATAGAGAAGAAAGGAAGAAAGTTGAATGATAAAAGAAAGAAAGAAAGAAAGAAGACCCCTAGTTTCTTATTTTACAGGCCAACGGCAGAGCCAGACGGAATGTTGCACTACCACTTTAAAAATAGTTCATAATTTTGTTTCAGACTTGAAAGTTAACGACAGACTTGACTGTTTGAAAATTACAAATTTATTCCCAGAACTTTGACAAGAGTAAGCTTACTCTACATGGAGAGTTAACCATTCACTAGTCATGACTTGAAATCTCAGTGTTCTGTCCTGTCATTTTGTTGTGTCCTTTCCTTCTTTCCTTCTTTTTGTCTTTCTTCCTTTTTTTTTCTTTCTTTCTTTATATGTTTACTCATATATTTACTTATTGTTTCATTTATCCATTCATTTTTTCTTGTTTTCGTCATTCATTATGATATTTTCTTTTGAATTCGTCTCACTCACTTATACTTCATATCTTACATCAATCGTAGATTTCCTTTTCTATTTGTTTGTTTACCCCATTATGGGCCCATGTCCTGTTTGTATAGTTTACTTATGGAAGGCATATTATTTTAATCAAAGAAGGCCTCCCACAAAAACATTGCAACCGAGTATTCAACTTCTTTCACAGAAACCAAAAACTACTTTATCTGAGAAGGTCTGCCGCTGGGAGAAAACTTATATGACTGTTGGATAGCAAACATTGGTTTTGCAAAATAGAAATAGGCATGAGAAACTGTTTTGGAAGCTAACTGAAAAATAGTAATGAAAATAATGATGATAAGCTTACTACATGTATTTCATTTAGAAAAGTTCTCCCTTTTTGGATGTTCAGCTTAAAAGTAACGGAAATGAAATTTATACTGATATATACAAAAAGCCATCTGACGCTCACAACTACTTGCATCCCTCCTCAGACCATCCTAGGCACATCTTTAGATCTCTTCTCCAAAAGAAGCCAAAAGTTTATAACAAAACTACTCAAAAACGGCTATAGGCCAGATGTGATTGATCCAATCCTCTATAACATTACGACTATGGATAGAAATGAATTACCGAGATACAGAAAGACAAAGACTCTTGTATAATGACATATTAGAACATTATCAGAAATTACGAAACATGAGAGAGCTATATGAGAAATAGGCCGGCATCCTAACCAAATCAGAGAAGACAAAAGCATGGTCAAGGATCACCCAATTTTTGCTAGAAAACTTTCCCCAAGGTTATCAAATCTTTTGGGCCGAACACGTTCAAGTAGCAAGACTCAAAATTACTTTCGACCTTGCGGTAAACCAAAATGCATGATTTGCCCTCACGTCACTGAGTGTTGTTATATCCACAGCACTGCTACAAAATAAAAACATTACATTAAAAGTTCTTTAGATTGCAGTAGACAAAATATGTTCTATGTCATCACATATACGCTGTGCAACAAACAATATGTGGCCAAGAGAACTATATCATTGCAAACAAGATTCTCCAACCACAAGGGTAGCATTAGTACACAGAAAACCAACCCTGAATCTTCCTCATCATAGTATAAGTCACATGGGGATTACTGGTCTGTAGTCGGGTTCACCAGAGGAATTTTTGAAGTTAACGTCTAAGTGGACTGAATATAGAGTTTAAGAAATCTCTCTTTTATCAACTAATGCATTGATTTCCGCCCACCCCTAATTCACTTTTCCAGGAACACTGTAAATGTTCTTCAAGAGATTCAGACATTCTTGTTCATAATTATATATTTAGATTGTTGTTTTATTATGCATGTACCGAGGGTATTCCTGAAATTCACTCTTTGGTGTTAGACTTGACTTTGACCTTAACTCGCAATCAAACGGAGAGCGCAATTTGTTTCCAAAGTAAAAGACTGCACAATCTTCGGCGATGTTAGTCTTAGAGGTAAGGATTAAAAATTTATAATATAGCAAACGAATTAAAAAAAAAGAATAACATCATAAAAATGTTGCAATTATTCATTTAATTTGACCGTTGTAAATCAGAAGGTGTAAAATTCTAATTGCTCTAAAGAATATAATATGTTTTCTTTACTTTTTCAAAAACTGCATTAGCATTAGCAAATCATTTCATTAACATCTTCTGTCATATACAGCAATATCGTATTTCAATTTCACATGTTTTCTATATTGTGCTGAGGAAGAGCCGACTGGGTTCGAAAATAATTATTTGTCTAGTGATATCAATTTGTTCACTATCCAATTCTTCAGATTGTTTTGTTTTGTTTCGTTTTGTTTTCTTTTAAAATATATTTGAGTAGATACCGGTAGACAGCCGTCTTAGGTTTTAACACGTTTTTACAAAATGGTGATACTGAAGTTAGTGATGATAATAATGATAATATTAATTAGCTTTTTAATAACAATATAAGGAAACGACAGGGACTAAGAGGCCAATGACGATGGGGAAGAAGAAGAAAGAAAGTAAGGCGTGTGTGTAGACATAATTGTGTACCGCCTCGTCTCCTTTGAGTATTTCTAACTGCTATGTGCAATCTCTTTTCTATACGTGCATGATTGTGCACTGCCTTGTGTTTTTCTGTCTGTTGTGTACAGCCTCTTTTGTATATGTGGATGATTTTATAACGTCTTATGTAATTCTGACTGCTATGTGCAGCTTCTTTTGCATGTACATGATTGTGCATTGTCTTGTATTTTTCTTTCTGCTGTGTACACTGTCTTTTGTATATGTGCATGATGCTATATTACGGTCTCCTATCGGAGTTTTGACTCAAAACTCAATAATATTATACTTCATTAGATCTCAATTTCAAATCAATTGTGAAAAAAAAAATCCACCAGCTATAAAGTTTATAATGTGATTATCAAATAGATATGAAAATTTTGATTTCCACAGTTCAAACAATTTTATACGATTTTTTTAAGAAAACGATTTGGATGTAGTTTCGGCTTCGACGATGAGCTCAACGGCAGTCGTATTGATGCTGTGGACATTACACTTCATAATCTGTTCAGATTTATAAAACTAGTTCTACATCTTTGTGTCTGTATGGTTGTTGGTTTGTTGTTCCTCTGTTTTTGATCACTGAACTAAAAACTAACCTTATTTCATGTGTATGTTATATCAAATAAGACGACAGGCAACCACAAGGCAGGCCCAGCACAGCAAATAGTTAGACCGATGCCTGACCTCCAACCCCGGGGTCAAGTCGGCCCGCCAACTGAGTGCGCGGCACGAACAATCGTGAAAGGTAGACGACGGCGAAGAGGAAGGAAAGAAGTACAAAAAGAATAAGCAGCAATGCCTCATCTTCAAAATCATTTCTTTTGTTGTGCTTTGAACATGTAAACCAATGATTATTTCAAATTTTAACAGCTAACGCCCTTTACAATTTAGCCTTTAGATTTCCTGTATGAAGACAATGGTGGTCGAATATGTCAGGATCCGAATAATGTACAGTGTCTTTAAAAGCAATAACAAGTGCTGTCTGGTGAAAGAACAAGGCCCCATGCGGCTATTTGTATTGTCTTGCTATACTAAACAGACACGAAAATAATAAACAAATGAATAACTAAATGGACACAATAGTGCATTTGTTCAGTATCATTTAGAAACACTGTATAACATAACACGTTGTTCTGTCCTATTTTTTCAACTACTAACTTGTTTTTCGCTCTTCCCCAGTCTTGCTGAATATCACAATATACATAATTGTTAGAGAACATAATAAGACATAAAGGTGTAAGACAAAAGGTATGAAATACAGCCTCCCTCCTCTCAGCCCGTCCCCCCCCTTATTTCCCGCACCACTCTCTCGTTTAACCCCATAAACACCCTTTCGGAGAAAGACTAGTTCTGAAGAATCATGTGTACAAATGCCGAATGAGATTAAATTCCGCGAAACGTCCATAAAAGTAAAATCATCATCAGACAATTTGAAGATTTGAATAATTTTAAGGCTGTGAGTTAATGCCAGATTAGGTCCATTGTTTTCCTTCTGTTACTGCTGATATGTTCAATATTGTAATAGTTTTCTCTTGCAAATTTATCAGTATATCTGCTCTCTCATTTTACGAACACCATCATAATTTTCAGAGCAATGACATGAAAAAGAAGTGCGTTAAATCACTAGATAATACGCAGTAAGCTGAGTTTAAACTGTTGATGAGTGCTGACTATTGGATTTAAGAAACAATTAATTAATGAGATCTCTTCAAATTAGTAAGCTGTTGAAGTTACACAGATGTAACTGAGAACAGGGCATGTTATTTAAAACGTTTCATCAAAGAAGTTATCTGCTGTTTTGTTGTTGTTGTTCTTTCGTTGTTGTTTGTTGTTGTTTGCTGTTGTTGTTGTTGTTGTTGCTCTTGTTTTTGTAGTTCTTGTTCTTGTTTTAATGCTGGGAGGTCAACAGACTCAATTAGACAAATGCATAAATTTAAATACATCTTGGAAAGTTACAATACATTGCAAATACTAATGAGTGAGGGTTTTGTTGTACCATGATCTCTCTGAACTTTAGCTTTAAGGGATAATGGGATATTTAAAGGAACCTATTTAGAATACCACTAAGCTGTTAAGTCAATGTTACATTATAAACAGATCTATAAATTTATAGTTGCTGCATAATTTGATGTTTATGTCACCTACAGACTTAATCAATGCATATATGCCTAGATTGTTATATAGACGTTTTTTTCTTTTTTGTAGATGTTTTAGGTCATTTTGAAATCGTTTGAAATTGCACTCTTTTGCATATCTTGAATGTGCGTAAAATTTGTCCGCAGAGCACCTTTCATGTCGATTGTTTTAATACTCCTATTCATTATATTATACGTTTAATATATATAATATATATATTTCAAAACTCCTTGATGTGTCAAAGTTTTCACATTTTGTATGATCTGGATGGGTTTGTTATCGAGTGTTGTTCGTTCGGAAGTGGTGAAGGTTTACTGCAATATATTACTTATCAAATAGCACATAAAACAATGTCAGTGCCTAAAAAGTCATCATTTTCTTCAAAATTGAAATAAATATGTATCAAATTGCTGTGGACAGACAGTTCTCTAAGTCGGAGTCAGAAATTTTCAATTGTTTGCTAAAAGTCATTGGTGAAGGAGAACATAGTCAAGTCTTTTATGCACCATTTTCCCACTATCAGCGGAATATTTTGTGATTTCTCTATCAGAGCATAATTATAGAAACCCGACTGAGCCATGGCTTGGATGGCATTGAGCCGATCATCTGTTGAATGACCACGGTTCTAACACCACAGGATGAACATACCCACATTCTACTATTATTTTTTTATATTCACAAAAGACAAAAAGAAAAAACAAAACTTCAAAATTGATTTCCTGTTCAGCTAACTCCAGATTTCAGCCAGATTTCGGTCTCGATTGCTGACAATAAATCATGTTGACATTGCTGTAATGTTGGGGGCGTTGGCTGAAGAAAATATCAAAACTATCATTTCACCTCTCTGTTACTCTTTCTTTCTTTCTCTCTCTCTTTCTCTCTCTCTCTCTCTCTCTGTGTGTGTGTGTGTGTATATATGTGTGTGCGTATATGTATGTTTGTCTGTTACTTGATATAAAAAAAAAATGGGAAAAAAACTTGAATAATGGAAGTTTTTATTTGGGCTACAGTTACCCTTACTTAACAAACCCTGCCCACTTAAAATATTATTGGGGATAGCCGTTTCTCGGTACTTAATTGAAATGAAGAGCTAGTTCCGACTTCCAACTTTCCAGTTTTTGTAAATTATAAACTATATAATAGATACATACATAATATTCTGGGGAAAAAAGACATAAAAACGCCTGTGTGCTTAAGTTAAATGGATACATATTTCTAGAACTCCATAGATTTGTGTGATATCTTGAGACTTTTTTTGAATCGTTTTGCTGCATTCGGCGTTCAGAGACTAGATCTAGATTTAGATCTGAATTACAGTTCGATTCGACTTTCGTATCAGATCTGGATGCTAGTTTATATAGCTGATGAATTTCATTCATTGTTTTGTGATGTAGAGCTAAAGCCTGTTGGGATGTCCAATTCATTTTAATGTGACTTGGGGCCTTGTCCAGAATGGAGCGACTCTGACTGAGTGACAGACCTCTGTGTTTGGAACTTTTAATGAATTCATAGACTTGTTTCAAGAATGTAAATGTGTTTTTTTATCTAAGCATTTCATGAAAGTGTCCACAGCAAACAAAACATAAAGAATGAATGAGTCTATAAGAGCATCCAGTACCAGTGCAAGCAATTTGGTGGCTGTACGCTCAAAGTCATGTTTTAAAATCAAATCAATCACAAGTTGCAATCACCTGCCAATTTATTTTTATTTTATTTTTTTATTTTTTATCTATTCATTTTTCATTCTTCTTATTTGTTAGCTTTTCATTTATTTATTATTTTTTTAAAATGCTTTTCAGAGAAGAGATGGTTACTTTCGGTGCTCAGCAGAATTATTTCGTTGCAATTTTTGTGCCCTTGGCGCTCGTGTCCCTGAACGTTATGATTTTTTTTGTTCGGGGGGGAGGGGGCGGGGTCTCTCTGCTTAATTAAAAATGTTTAATTTTCAGGCAAATCACACTGACTCTTGAAGAAGGCAATGGAAAGCATAAAAAATGAGCTTATCAAAAATTAGTCTTAATGATATAAGATGGATTAACAGTTAGGATATTGAATCGAAAACAAAGGAAAACATTTTTTTTTAGCCAATTACTGAAATACCAACATCCACAGGACGTTCAAGATGGGCTGAAGGTAAAACTCGCCAAAGAAAAAAGCAAGACAAAATTAATAATGTAAATGATTTTAAGATCAGTACGTGTACCGTTGTCAGCAATTATTTTAAGGGCTTTGAAAACAATGTGTCCTGAAAAAAAATTATATCTTCCCCTAAAGCAAATATGAGTTAGATTCCTATCAGTTTGTATATAAAGAAGAAGAAAATGTTGAAGATGCCATGGTTTTATAATTTTTATATTTTGAAATATTTTGACGGGACAAAAACCCATGCCAGGTGGCTCTTTGTTGATTTCTCATCGGTTTTTAACACCATCCAGTTATATCTCATGGTTGCAATTTTGATCTCACTAATTTAATGTGGACAACCACAGTGTTTTGTGGGTTGTAGAATTCTTATCAAATCGACAGCAGTAACAATATCAGACTTCATAACTACCAACACTGGAGCACTTCAGGGCTGTTTACCCTTTTGCGTTTCATATGATATATACCATTGAGTCCATTGACTACCAATGCCATCACACTGATATCAATTGTTAACGTTTGCTGATGACTCCACAATTCAAGGTTTGATTTTAGATATTTTAATCCAAACCAGATGGACTGCAGATTTGACTGAACGGTTTCAGCCAATTTCTTTATTACCACGTTCAGGACCGACTGAAGCTCACCTGAAGTCCAAAATCTGTCCGGATCAACTGAACGTCCAATAATCCGTTTAGCAAGTCCGTCCGATCTTGTGATGTTGCCGTTCTAGTTTAGCTTGCGTCTTTGGACAGCAGTTTAAGAGGAATGTTCTTCATATTCTCCAATGTAGTCATATCATGCTAGAAGCATAGCAACAAGTATAGGCAAAGCCCTCACAGATGGAACTGACGAAACAACTAGCATTAAATTTCGGCTCCAAAGTAATCCAGGATAGGCACGTCCAGCCTATGAGGCAATACACCATACTCTAAACGACACATTACCTTCCACAAACCTCCTTATTTGGCCAGTAAAAGGGGAGCTAAAAAGATTTTTAAAATTAATATTATAGTCGTAAGGGATGTAGAGACATTTCCACCATGGGACCTACAAGAGTTCGAAATTGATGTAAATATAAAGAAATAACAAATAAGAAAGAATGCACGGTCATCAAAACCGCAGCTGCAGAATTGATTGACCACTAACGTAACAAATCTATGATCTGCTTCACCGGCGGATTGAAGACTGACCGGGATAGAATAGGATACGGATAGGTGTATGCTTTCCAGCACTCAATACAAAATTGGATTACAGACTGAACAACAACTTGTCAATATATATAGCAGAACTTATGGCCATCAAAACTATCATGACAACATTCTTACAGACTTATATAAGGAACTAACCATATTCACCGATTCGCTCACAAGTAAGCAAAGTGTTAATAGTGGTTAAAAAACAAAAATCAACCAGCGGATCGTCTTGACGAAATATTAGTAATAAACACAACACTATAGAACCGAGATAGGACAGTTAGATTAGTTTGGGTACCCTAACACACTGGAATTATAGGAAACAAACAAGTAGATACACTGGCCAAACACGGCACCACACACAATACTATTGAAATAGATGTAGGATCAGATTTAGGAGACATAAAGAGTTTGAATAAACATGAAACAGATCAAGTTAAGCAGGGAAGATGGGAGGGAAATGAAAAAGTTAGAAGTATCAGAGAGGTCAAATAAATCTAAACCTGAAAATTCAGTTTAATAAAAAAAACGTATCCGCGGCAGATTTGAAGCAACCACGTTGCCGTCGGATCTAATCGAGTGCCAGCTACATAACATGGTCGTGCACATGGCACGAATGAACAACTTGAAATACAGGACCCGGCGAGAGCAATAGCAGGCCAGAAAATTTTTCTTTAAGCATGTTGCATTGCCTTCTTGTACATCCTGAGCCTAAAATGGAACATCAGCAATGCTGAGCCGGAAGGACCCGTGGTGGGAGAGAAAGCCATCATCTCCCCGCGGGATACCCACGGCCATCACTGACTGTGACCCTCAGGCCAGATCTGTCAATGTCAACATGTAAGTGGGAAAGAGCAGGACTATCCATAAGACCCAGTCAGAACCCACCCAAGGGAAAAATATTCTAAGACGTATTTTTCCCCCTTTTGTGTGTGTTTGTGTGTGTGTATGGGGGGGGGGTGGGGCGGGTGCAGATGAGTATCGTACCTAGTCATATTTGGGCATGGATCAACTTGTAAGGCCCATCATTCGCTGGGTGATAGTTGGGAATGGACATGTCTGTGCCTGTGCCATGAAGTACGCGGCGGCGGGGAGGAAAGCCATTCTTCTCCCGCGGCTCCCCTCATGGACAGGTGTTAATAAAAGTATTCCTATTTGTAGTTTCATTTAAAGTGTGTCTGGGTGTGTGTTGTTGCTGTTGTTGTTTCTCAGTGCTCTCATCTAGGGGTAGGCGGACGAAAACAATTTAAGATTAGAACAACAAAGGCCTCGAGCCCATTTTTTACATTTTGCCAATCCTTTTCAGGTGCTCCTCAGGACATCTTGGTTTGTGATTGTGTGAAAACTCATGGAAATGCTGACAACCTCTTAATTAGAAAAGAATGAAAGGCCTACAAGAACATAATCTTAACCTAACCTTAAAGAATTACATTACATAGAACGTCTGTGACGTAACTGTACAGTTAGGCTAATATAAAAGATTGTAAAATAAAAGATAAACGATTGTAAAGGGAAATTATCTATCTATCTATCTATCTATCTATCTATCTATCTATCTATCTATCTATCTATCTATCTATCTATCTATC
>JBCEWB010160995.1:0-10453 GCA_039654565.1 Peronia peronii
ATGTATGTATGTATGTATGTATGTATGTATGTATGTATGTATGTATGTATGTATATATGTATGTATGTATGTGTATTACAATTGGTAGATATAGACGTCGTCTTTGTGGAAGATTTTGCCATCACCCGGTGGTGGGCAGCAGCAATCGCAGGACACTGAAAACAAGTGTAATATTTGTGAATAAGTGAATAAGTGTAGAAAGGGAGGAGGGAAGAAAAGATACGAATAGACATGGAAGGGGGGAAGAAGAAAGGGGAGAATAAAGGCAAGAAGGGTGAGAGAAACAGAGAGGAAAAATGGATGGAAGGAAGCGAGGACGGAAGAAATGTGTGATAGGCCTAGTATTTGTGTGTTCAGATGTGTGTGTGTGTGTGTGTATTATTTACTGATGTTTCAGAATTTGAGATTAATCTATTCTGTGACAAACATGGTTTCATGTGAACCTTCGCTGTCTATACAAATTTTTGTTTGTTTCGTGACAGCCTTTATTCCATTTTGCAGATCAAGCACATAAAAATCAGAAATAAGATAAAATAAATAGTTCTGTCTTAACAAAAAAAAAAAAAAATTCCAGTCAAAGTTGATGAGACATAGCATACATGCAAGGTACATGTACATTAATACTTACATGAAAATAATCACGTACCTCGCGAATAGCATCAGAACAATACACACTCGCGAATAACACCAGAACAAGGCAGACTCATTTATAGTATCAGAACAAGGCAGACTGACGAATAACACCAGAACAAGGCAGACTCACTTATAGTATCAGAACAAGGCAGATTGACGAATAACACCAGAACAATACAGACTTACGAATAACAGCAGAACAAGGCAGACTCAAGAAAAAATTGTCGCAAACTTTATAATAATAGAGAGCATATTATGACTGATGGGAAGAATGCATTTCTGTAATGCTCTGATCAAGAATTGTCTTCTCATATGTTTGTATATATATGAGTGTATGTGTGTGTGGTAATATTTCATTTCTAATGTTTTGGTCAGATAAACCAGACTGTCCATATTTGAAATCCTATTAGAAATCCGGAGCTGCCGATCTGCTCAACGTTTTCTTCATCCTTCTCAGCAATGGCAGCACACAGTTTAACAACATGACACATAGTGTATCGGACTAAGTAGGTAAGGTTTTCGAGTAAAACATGTATAAGGAAATAAATAAATAAATAAATAAACAAATAAATAAATAAATATTAAATAGAACACTGAATAAATAGACAGATAACTGAATAAATGACTAAATAGATAAATAAATAATAAATAAATAAATAATAAATGAACAACCAAATAAACAAATAAATGAATAAACAATCGTAACTAAACTAGGATGATGTTCATCAAGCGGACATGTTCTTTCAGCATACAGACAACAACTTTATTCACTCTCTTGGGTGATCCCCCTTTCTTGCAGAACGGCGGCAGTTGGAAAGTTGTCTCGTCCATTGTGAGGGTGAAGTTGCGATAGGTGGTCATCTCCACGTGATACTCCTGGTTCCGCTTGGCTGGGTACTGGTCAATGCTCAGCATGGGGACACAGGTGTCTCGGACGTAGACAATGGTCTTGGAATCGAAAGTTTTGTTGTAGCTGTACTGCCGACTGATGGCGTTGCCAAAGACATAAGGAGATCCAGGCGTTCTTAGGGAGACACTGCCGCACCCAAGTTGCCTGGTCCGTGTAACATGTCTTAGCTACGTCGTCGATCGAATAGGACAGATTGCCCAAGACAATGACATGAGCTCTGACTTTTTTCCAGCTTGGGCCAGAACATAGTGGCATTGTTTCTGGTAGTAGTTCATGTTGATTCTGCTCTCAGTGTCCAAAATGAGGTTTTCTATCTGGGTAATGGTTTGAGCACTGGCCAGATGCGTCATGACCGTGGCGTTGTATTTGGGTGGATAACAACAAAGCTCGGATTTCTGGGCTAGGACATCTTCGGCTGGGCTAGTGGCAAGAACCAGTGCCACAGACAAACACAACAGTGTAAGGATCCTCATAGCTAGAGGTCACAGTGTCTAAAAACAGCATGCTGGCGGTAGCACATATAAATGAAATAATAAGAACCACAAAGCTGAAAACTGTCGTATCAGACTCTGCCGTTCCTGAAAGTAGCTCCCAAGATGTTAAATACTGTCTGCAAAAATACCCCTGAAAATGGATCTACCAAATACAATCTTTAATTATGATGCTTTGTCAAATACCGTGTCTGCCATGTTCTATGTAGTAAAACTTTCACTACACAATTTTCCTATGTGTCTTTACCATAGCAATCACTCCCACTCCTATTTCGTCACTACACAGGACTTCAAACATGGATGTGATAACTCCTTACATAGTATATGTATCACTGACATCAACACAGGGTAACTTTTTGATTATCTGTCTCATGCTGTAGTATTTTGACCCTCTGTGTGTGTGTGTGTGTGTATTTTTATGCAGAGCCATATCTAGAACTTAGTGCTATCAAAAGATCTTTAACATGATCAGACTGGTAGAAACATAATTATTATTTTATCAGTGAGAATTAATTTACAGAAATATCTCAAAATTAAGGACATGGAATGCCAACCAGTAATCAACTCAATATATTAAAAGAAACAAATAATGATTTTGGGGATCGACTAACTGAAAATAGGATGGCCTTATGGAACCAGCTAAATTTCCGACGCATCGATTGTCAATTGAATTATCCGTGAAGATCATGATGACAAAGAAGGTGTCAATCCATGTCTCATAGATGACAAAATCAGTGAGTCGGAAGTTGTACCTGGCGATCTTGAGTTACGGTCCTTTTTAACTATTTTCCGACTGAGATACCAAAATGTTTTTTTTTTTTTTCCACAACACGACAATTCAATTTCTTCTAACCCGAAAAAAAACGGTATCTCAGTCAGAAAATAGGTAAAAACGTCTATAACTCCCGATCGCCCGGCGCGACTTCCGACTCATTTGCTCTGGGTGCAAAACAAATGACTTAATTAATGGAAAATTTGCCATTGGAGTCGCAGACATCTTTTAAGGGAGTTTAGTAGAAAAAATCTAAAGCAGTGTTGGCTGTTAGCTATCCTGTACTTAGGTTATTATTAATTTTGATTGAGTATCCGCCCTCGGTGACAATCTGCACCTTGAGGTTTGATATCTTGTTGACTACTACTAAAAATTGTATTTACAATCAGTTTTATTGAGCTCAACCATATTTGTAATAATCAGTTGTGGAGGGTTAGTTGCATGTGAATGATTGAGTGGATTGATTTAATGAGTCAACTGATCAGTGATCATCAGTTAATGAATTAATGAATCAGTCAGTCAGACAATCAATCCATCAAGCACTCAATCAAACTATTAACGTTGTGTCCATATCAGCAGAAGAAGTCTGGGATAGAAGGGTTGAACACTCAATGCCTTACGAAAGCAATGAATATTAACGTTAAATGTGTGGGCTGAAAGTAAAGGAGTACAGTTGTTTCTCGAAAGATATTCATCCATGTCCAAGAACTGACAGTTTAGACCTAACTAGCAAATACAAGCTAAACGTGTTACTGATTTGTTTGTTAGTTAAAACATCCTTCAAACACAAAGTGGCTTGTGTAAAACAGGTCTTTGTGCAGATCGGCTTCTTAATCCCTCGGATTATTGAGACAGTTTGACAGTCAGCCAGACTATTTCCCTGGGTAAAAGAGGTATAATGACATAACTTTTGTAACAAACAACAACAACAACAAAAAGAAAATATCGATCTTTTCTCTTGTTATTTGAAACGAATGATAGAAAATCCTGAAAAAAAAAAATCACTATTTGATGAAAACTTTTTTTTTCTCTCATTGTGCTACTTTTATTGACATTTTCATCCCTCATTGTTTCAAACAACAGGAACAAAAGTGAACTTGTCTTCCTTGCAATGCTTCTGTTAGACCTCTTGCACTTTGCAAAGGAAGGAAAATGAACTAGCTTCAAGGCTCCTTCTGATCGTCGACGTCAAATGCACAGTTTTCACCTATTCTTGTCTCTCACCATTCCTGTACTTGCACTGTGCTTGTGGTATTTTGGTTGACGTTATCTTTGCTCAAAGCCTTGAAAATGTCCTCTTTATCTTCTCAACCTTGAGTATGGCTGATATCAGGTGCAGGTTGCCTTCTACATTTCTTTTTTCTTTCTTGTTGTTTCTCTTCTTTCTTTTTCTTTTTTTTTTTTTTTTATCTTCTGTTTACCTTTTCTCTGACTGATTGCTTTGTTTTGTTTTTGTTTAAAGTTTGGCATTTTAAAGAACCCTTAGCATTATAAATCGCATGAAGAGCAAGCGGAGACACCGTGATATCTTGACGATTTCTAAATTCCAAATTTCCATATACAAACCATTCTTCTTATCAAATTCGACAGGCATTAAAGGCCGAGATAATAGCGCTCTCTCTGGAGTGAAAAGTTATAAACACACATACACACACATACAATTGATGTTTGGTTTTGTCATGAACTTCTGATGACTAGGCTATCGGGATCAGATCATGGCCAGAGATCGTCCACCTGGCGATATCGGTGGTCTGGTAATTCGGCCATAGTTGCTCGAACTCATTATTCCTTAGGCTTGACTGATAAACCGTAAAACGTAAACATTTCTTTTCCTCGGGAAAGATAATGTACACATAGTCATTTTCTGACTTGACCCAGATTACAGTGGGTATCCGGCTTCAGACAGTCAGTATTACTGCATGATTGATATGGAGAAGAGCAATCGGGATTATAGATTGTAAAGCCCTCAGAGCCTGCACACTTGCCTTACAACAAGAGTGTTATATAAATAATCAGTATTATCTCTTGCTTGTACCTGTTATGTGCTGACAAACGGCTGTAAACTATTTTTTGTTCTAGTTTTGGTTTTCTTTAAATTGCAAAACTAGACCTTAGCATTTTTAGCCATTCTGTTGCATCTACTGAGCAAGTCATTTCGCCAGAAAAGTGGTGAAGATCATACAACGGGGAAAAACAAAAGGTGTCCAGTTTTTAAATATTATCAGGATTACTGCCTTAGGGTCCCCAACCTAATACTCCAATATCCTACCTAAAAAGATCAGAAAGAAAACCCACTGTTTTATTACAACTTGGTATGAATAAATAACTGCCATAAGTGAAGAAATAAAGGCCCTTAAAAAGAGTATCAGTTTTCACCCAGGTGTAAAAGAAAAATTGGAAGAATGGAAGAACAGATGGAAGGAAGAAAGAAGATAAGGAAGGAAGGAAGAAAGGATGAACAGAAGAAATGAAGGAAGGAAGGAAGAAAGGAAGGCACAAAGGAAGGTAATAGGGAAGGCCGGAAGGAAAAGAGAAAGAAGGAAGAAAGGGGCGATGGAAGGAAGCATTGAGAAAAAAGAACGAGGGAGACGGAAGAAAGGAAGAAGGAAGTAAAGGAGAAAGACATAAGGAAGCTTAAGCAAAGAAGGCATAAGGAAGAAAGGAAAGAAGAATAAATGGAAGGACGTAAACAAAGAAAGAAAGAAACACAGAAAGAAGGAAAGAAAGAAACAACGAAAGAGAAAAAAAGAAAGAAAGAAAGATTACTTTGACCGATTTCATGTCCAGAGCCAGTCCTCCAATACTGGGCTGCTGCAGGGAAGGATAATAGGGTAACAGAAGTTTTTTAAGAATCTAAATCGTCCTATTATGGACATCTCGTCACATCAATTGGAGAACATTTTTCCTTTCTGATGCATTCGGTATTGTTCACACCTCTTCTTACAACATTACAACATTAAAGAACTTACAACAATTTGAAGGGGGATTTTTGAACATAATTATAGTATAATCTTGGACCACCTGAATTTGCCCTCCCAATCAAAGTGTATTATTACAAACATGCGTACTTGGATGTAAATGTTTTGGATGATGTAGTTTACCCTCAACTAACGAGTACGGGTTAGTTATTTTGTCTTGTTTCTTTTTGTTTAGGTGTTTACTTTGATTTCATTTAGTCATTGCTCTCCTGGGATATCGCGACGATTCTCCTATCAGTATTGCAGGAGCAGAATAAACAGTGGCTTTATAAGTTTTGATCAGGTTCAAGTTCACATGTCATTTCTGCAGGATTTAAAGATCTCTGACAGTAAATTTCATTTAAAGTCGTGAGTGGGCAATCACAAAGGAGCTTGTCTTTACTTTAGTCATAACCATGACAATAAATAGTAACAGTATGGAAGATCTTGAAACCTATAGAAAATCAGAGAGAAAGAAATCTTTCAAAGATATTTAAACGTACAAAAAAAAATGTAAAAGTATTGTGACTGATGTGGTTATCTTATCATATCATCACACCTGACATTACTTTCTTGTTTGTAAAAAATGATATTTTGCTTTTTTTTACCAGACAGATTTGAACAATGCGGTTTATATATATATATATATATGCTTTTATTGTTGTTGTTGTTTAAACTTTTTTGGTGTTTTTAGTTTTATTTATCTATTATTCATTTATTTGTTATTGTTATTATTTTTGTTTTTTATTTACCTCCTGCCACACAAGTTCACAATCTGACCGAAGATCCATATTAAATAAATCTGAAAAATTGTGAGGACGGAAATGGAAAATGATATATTAATTTTTGAAAATGTCGCCATGTGATGATATAATGAGGGACAAAGTGTCGCGATATTCTGTCACAGTCTCACAAGAGCGTACATACACATTCATACATAAACGAACACTCATGCGCACATATAAACATAATCATAGCAGGGATTCTTTTAAAAGATGAGTTGTCATTGTAACTTTCATCATCAGAATTAAAATATAATTTGTGTTTATTTGTTTTATTTTAAATAAATTTCTGTATTTTGGCTCTGAGTACGAGTATTTATATAAATAGCAGATATGTTGTTGCTGTTTGGTGTGTTTGTTTATTTATTTATTTATTTATTTATTTATTTATTTATTTCATTGCAGTTTTAATTGTGTGTATGTATGTTATTTCCTGTTCCGAAACAGTACCTTTTTTAATCTATGAAAATCTTCAGCTTGTGCCGGCGTCTTTTTTTTTTTTTTGTTAACAAAATCGTAAGAGCGAAAGGAAGTAATATAATATCACATTGGCTGACTATATCATTCACATCCTCGGTTGTCACTAATGTTTGATTGCTATTTAGTTTGCGCGAGCAGCCAGTACCACAGGCGGGCAACAGGAAGTCACTTGGGCTATGATATGCAAAGGGAATTAACAGCTGCTAATGTCTATGGTAAACCCGAACAACTGAAGTAATATTCCCTTGATTTTTTTCATTTCACCAACAGATCTATGGATGAGATGAAAAAAATAATAATAATATTTAGAAACAACTAGATTAAGAAACTAAATATTATGAGCGGAAATACATACACGGAACGGAAGAGAGAAAAACAGAAATGCCCGAAAAACAAGATTTACAGGACTGATGACGAGATAAAATATAACTTCAGTCATAGAAGTTTTAAACAACCTGGTACTGCAGTACCTGTGAGATTTCTTACCTATCCTCACGCTACAGTCTATCAACGTTCTCCACCGTCCCTTGCTTGTGAAAAACATGAGCGATGGTGCTGTATGTTGAGACAAGAGACTACTGTGGCATAGCGTCTCGCCACCAGCAAAACTGTCCTCAATGTGATATTTAAACAGCTATACCCGCCCTTTTCTGAAAAAAAAAAAAAAAGAAAAAAAAGAAAATTTCATATATGCAGAAAATTAAATTTTACAGGAGAACTAAAAAAAAACGACTCAGTCTGTTACTTAGTAAATAACGAATCATTCATCAAAAAAAGTTTATGAAATCCGTACTTTGCAAGATACTGAGATGTTGTGAAGAGACACCCACCTCATAGGAGCAAGAACAAACGATCGGGAATTCGAATCTGACAAAGACCAAATTTGACTAAATGAGCATTTGCGACGTTTGTCAGAAAAGACAGATATGTCCACGCCAGATTCTTAAGTTGCCTAGTGGACGGAGTGGGACAAGTCCTAATTTTGTCCGGAAGATATAATGTGTTATATTTAGTGTTATGTGTTACCACCTTCTGGACCAAGATAACCATCCCCAGGAAGTTGAAAGGCTTATCAAAACTATAGCCGTAATCTTCTGGAATAAACTTTCCAAACTGGCTTTTAAGACCAAAAGGTGTTCGTGGCAGCTCCTAACACAGATCTGGCTTTGAGAAGAGGACATGACAGCACATCTTCTAGCTTACCCAGTCCAACATGACAGAACAGGTCCTAATTTAGTCAAGAGGACACGATACGGATACCAATTACCAAGTAAAATATTTGTGTATCTTCCTCTTGGGTGGTGATTAACCCCTGTCTTTGCAATTTAAAGTCACTTCCTTCACAGGAGTAGAGTAATGGATAGACATTGTAGGCCTATGATATAGACAGATGCATTACTATCGTTTGTATTATTTAGGATTATTGATTAATATACAACATTTTCAAACAATTACATTCAATATTCTAGATTAAGGTTTTAAAAATAGCTAATTTTCAAGACACAAACTCTAACATGGCGGTGTTGTCATGGCAACAGGACACAAAGCAGAAACAACAACAGCAGCAACAACAAAATTCACAATCTCTTTCCAGTTTGAGCATGTTGAATCGGAATAAAAAGCTTAAGAAGTCCTTAGTTCAAGCAATAAAAAAAAAAAAAGAAAGAAAGAAAAAAGCAAACACTCGCAGGACTCGCCCCCTCCATCCTTACTTTTAAATGTATCCTTTTGAAAGTCAGTAGGGGGAAGGGGGGAGGGAATGAAGTGGGATATTGGGAGGGAGTCCATTTGACTGACCTTTCTTCATCAACTTCATTTCCGTCATCAACAGAGTTACAGATTGATTGGTTTCTGATCAACGCTTTACCGGTCAGCTGCTTTTTTTTTTTACTGATCAATATTGTACTGACTGACTCATCAAAACCTTACTGAAAAAAACATAAAAAATCAGTTGACTGATTGTATTGGTCAACCTTTTATTGACTGACGTATGGTGATAAATATTACACCTATTAATCAGCATTTTATCTATCATCTGTTTATTGCTGAACGTTTTATTGACCAACGATTTGCAAATTCACAGCCTACTAATCAACAGTGTACTGATTCACATTTTACAGATCAAATTCTACTGAACAACGTTTTGCCAATTAATCTAAGAAAAAAAATGTTTAATTCTGTACTTGATACAAGGTTATTAATAGCTCATTCGAAAACACACACACATGCACACCACAGATAAGAACAGCCTTTTTATACAGATTAACACAGTCAGCCTACGTCTAGAGCAGTTTGAGCCAATGCTTTTTTCCCCTGGAAACTTAGGCTTTGAGTCAGTCGAGACGATCGTTCTTAGGATGCAGTGAATAAAATGTAATTTTAAGAAATTGAACTGTCAAACAATCTTGTGTTTTTTCATATCGTTGAATAGATGGAGAAATATAAAAGAGAGGGTTTTGTTTCTTCTTGTTTCTTTCTTTGTTATTTGTAGAAGCAGTTTGTCAAAGTGTGTGACAAAGATCCCATAACAAAGTAATAAAAATTCAGCTGCTCAGGACAATACTAGCATTTTATTTCACTCTTTATATCCTTGATGATTTTTCATGGGTTAACAGAGATGTTAATTCTAAATATCTTCTTGATTCTTATGGACAAAATCAGAAAAGCTATGTCACTACTCAATTGAAAAAATAGTCATATTGCATTGTTTTTTTCTTTTTTGTTTTTGTTGCTGTTGTTGTTGATGTTTTGTTATAGTAGTATATTAATGTAGCTGACACATAGAGAGATTCATGGAAGTCTGTCATTGAAAATTTAACCAAAACAGATTAAGGTGGCTTTGTGTTGAAAGCTCATCCTGGTCTCATGGAGTAAAATTCTTATCATTCATTGCCAACGGATTCGTGAAATAACAACGCACAGAAGGCTGAAAAGCGAAAAGGATACTTAAACAGATTCGTGATATCGATTGTTACCTTATTGGCATAACATAGAGACAAATTACAACTGATAATGTTTATCTGCAAGGCTAAAATCTTTCTTTGTCTGAAGAAAAAACCATTCATTATTACACTGACAAACAGCAACGAAGATAGACAAAAAGGAGCAGTTTATGGTTATGAAACAACGCTTCTCCAAAGAACTGAATAACTACGATATGTATATTTTGTATTTCATGTTGTATTTCAGATTAATGGTTAGTGAAACTAAATAGACAACGAGATAAACATAAAGGCTCTTGTGTTTTCCATCTCCTAAATTTTCTAGCATCTCATGCAAAAATGCGTACCTCCAATTAAAAGTAAACAGATATTATGATAGTCTGACGATCACACAGACAGATGAATAGTTGGACAGAGAAATAGATAGATAGATAGATAGATAGATAGATAGATAGATAGATAGATAGATAGATAGATAGATAGATA
>JBCEWB010161006.1:0-10452 GCA_039654565.1 Peronia peronii
CTTCCCCCCCCCCCCCCCCCACACACACACACAAACAAAGCTGTCACTTTAGTATGAGAACAGTATGAAATCCTTCATAATAACGTAATAGCCCGTCTTTGTGTGCACAAAATTCTGCAGCAAAGAAGCTGGAGCGTCTACCGCATGATGATTCTCTTTGATTTGACCTTATTTCAGTGGAAAAAAAAAATGCGATAGGTTGGGCAGCTGTTGAAAATCATTTTCAAATGAAAAAAAAAAAAAGATTTTCTTCGCTCCGTTTATTTATTCATTTTTTCCTTATGTCAGCCGTTTTCTACAGTGAAATAAGTTACGTCAGGGTGATATAACATCGCCATTAAACTTCATCAGACGGTTATAAAAATGTAATGCAATGGCACAGAAATGCCACATTGGCAGGACAATTTTGATCGATGGTTACATTATGGCATTACAGGATGTCAGACAGGAATTTTGTATGAAATATCATAAAACTAGAAATAATTGTAGCAATGACAATAATACACAGAATCCCTATATGCATCATATCTAAATGGAGCTTTGACAACTAAGTGTAACAATTGTTTATCTTGACAAAAAACCGGAAGAAAAGTTAACTGATGGATAGCCGCATTATTTTGGCTTTTAGATCGAGAATGATATTTTGGCTCGCTATATAAAAGTTTCCGGTATACTCCCGTCCTAGTATTATATATATATATGGTTGGAAAGGTTGTTAAAACAATGCATTGGGAATCTGAATTCTTTTAGCCAAAATTTAAAAAAAAAAAAAGCATGAGATTTTGTGTGACTTTATTTGGTTATCTGCATGTTTCCTTTTTCTTTCTTTTCTCTCCTTTCTTTTCTTTTTTTTTATCTTTTTTTTTTATGTGACAACTTCCTACCGTCAAATAATATGCGTAGCATGAACAATGAGATATTTCATTTTTTGGCAAAATTATTAGCTTACCTAATATGATAGAATACATCATGTGAACTAATAAATTTATCGGTTCCAGTTTGCCTATGAACAGCTTAAGTTGTGAAGGTTAGGACAATTTAAAAGACAACTTAACAGCAGTAAATTATGGAATCAAGAATACTTCAGTGACGTAAAGCGAACATCTCTAGCCTGAAACATCACAGCTCCTTTTCTCTATAATGTTGCTTTTTGCGAATCTTTTCAATTCTTCCTTGGCCCAAGTTCATAATAACATGCAGTCTCTTGTCTTAATCAATATGTGTTTTCTACCCTTTGTCCTTAAGTTAACTACTATGTACGCAGTTTCAAAAGAGAACATGATGTGCTTAAAAGTATTTATCCCCCTCCCCTAGCTTCTTTTTTTTTCTCCCTTTCAAAAACACTCCTTACCAGCAAAGGTCAATATCTTGAGAAAAAACCACCCGCCTGTAACTGCAATTTGTGGCGCACCGTTATGATTTATTTTACCAGAATTAATAGACAGCTGCAGAACTGGGAAAGACAGATATCGATGGAAAGAATACCTGAGGAGTGGGATTGTACAAGATGAAACAACTATTGCGGCAGATCTCGTAGAATAACATATATTTTGACTTATCGATCACTGAAAATAGTCTATCCATTCTTTTTTTTTTTATCTCTCTCTCTCTCTCTTTTAATTATCTGCTGTGCTGTCATCCATGACTTATCGATCACTGAAAATAGTCTATCCATTCCTTCATTATTCTCTTTTTTTCTTAAAAAAAAAAAAAAAAATATATATATATATATATATATAAATTGCAATGCTGTTACACTTGACTTATGGATCACTGAAAATAATCTATCCATTTCTTCTTTATTCCCCCCCCCCCTTTTTTTTTAAAAATTATTTGCTATACTGTTGTCCTTGACGTATCGATCACTGAAAATAGTTTATCCGTTCATTCCTTATTCATTTTTTCCCTTTAAAAAAATTGTTTGCTATGCTGTTACTTTTGACATATCGATCACTGAAATAGCATTTTTATGTGTTTCTGCTTTTTTCTTTAAAAAAAAAAAATCTTTGCTGCTACCCTTGAAACAGAGCTGCCGTTTCACAAGCATTGCTTATGATAGAACAGACTCTACGCTTTGATGGATATTATGTCTTCTGAACGCCAATATTGTATAAATTACGGGAATCTTTACTCATAGCTATTTGTTCGTACAAAAATATCATTGCGTGAGTTTTGTTGTTGTTATTTTGTCTTTGGTTGTAGTCTGCTTATTTATTTAAAAATTTTATATGTATTTAGAAATTGTAAAAGTAACTCTGAGCAAATAATAAAACAAAATATTAGACAAAGAAGACAAAAGACATTTCTAAGCGCTGCACTGAAACATTTTTCCTGGAGACATCAAAGAATTGAGCTATTGTCTTCGAAAACGAGGACAAGATTTGAATTTTGTGCAGCGTCTCCAATGAAGTAAGGCACTAGTACAATAGCAACGTTTGACAGCCAATTTATATCTCTGAATAATCTTCTTTCGTCCACAATACGAATCAGTACATACAGCCTATGATTTGCGCATAGTCTGTACTTACAGTAATACGTCCTTTGATCTTAGGCAATATAGATCTGTGGAGTGAACCTGTTAAGTATTCATCTGTGACATTATTTCTCTATTGAGAGGCATGAGTCAATCTGAAATTATAGGACTGGGAAGAAAAGAATTGGAGATAGCGAAAAGAGGGGTGGGTATGGGAGGAGATTTGAGGGAACGAGTCCGACTGATTGTCTCTCTGTCTATATATGTGTCGTCTCTCTCTCTCTCTCTCTCTCTCTCTCTATCTGTCTGTGTTTCTATCTATCTATCGTCTGTCAACTATAATTATATTTGTCTACCCGTCTATATCTCTATCTGTATCTATCTGTCTATCTTTATGCATATCTTTTCAGTTATCATTTTGAGTAAAGGGAGGGAGAACGTGCAGGGGGAGGGGAGGGGGGATGTAGATTTAATGAAAGAGGGAGAGTAAAGGGGCCAGGGTGGGGAGGAGTGTACAAGCGAGAAGGGATGAAAAAGAGTGGAGGCATAAATTCTTCATCATTTGGCCGCTAACTCTTAGCACGATCGAAGACTGCGTTGTAAGCACAACACAAATGCCATAACAATAGCAGTGATTTCTTATCTGATTATCCTTCTCCCCCCGCCCCCCCCCCCCATCCCACCTTCCTCTTTCTCTTACTCTGCACCCCGCCACTCCCCCTCCCTTTGCATATAAAGGGAAGGGGGTGGGGGGGAATAGTAATCAACCTTGATGATATAAATACACGAGCAATGATAGTCACTGTTTATCTCCCCCCCCTCCCCCCCTCCCCCCCTCTCCCGCAACACTATTTTCTCTCTCCCTCTGTCTTTCTCTGTCTCTGTCTCACTCTCTCGAACTTTCTTTCCCCTATCTCCTCCATTTATTTGAAAGTTTGGAAGAGGGGGGGAGGGTGTCCCGGGGGGAGATTGAGAAGGAGTACCGATCAAGCCTGACACAAACGTAAGAACAGTGACAATCATTTTTTATTTATTTCCCTTCTCCCTCTCTTTCTCCCGTCTTATTTGGGGATTTTGGGAGGAGGGAGGAGGGGGAATGAGGATGGCTGGGAGGGGGGGGGGGGGGCGGAGGGAGGGGGGAAAAAACAGAGACACGTGTACTCTCAAGTCTTTTTAGATCTGGTATGCCCTCCGGCTTTTGATAATCATAACACACACAGACCCATATACACATCCACTATCACACGAACACTGGTATATACACACGAGCACATTGCACTCTATTCACACATGCTATTATTGCAAGGATCCATTAACGTCAAAAGAAAAACAGAACTCATACATACAAACTGATTAACACACACACACATGCACACACTCACACACACACACAAACTGATGCATACATGAACATGAGCAGAAACACAAGTGGCCATTGAAAAAAAGCTAAAAAAAAAAAAAACTGCCAAGAATTCTTCGCGATCAAAAGAGCCACAGATTCGCTCTCCTGAACAGGTATCTGATGCAAGCTTTAAACGCATTGAAGAAACTCTCGGCAAATGACCGTGCGTTTCCTTTACAGAAAGAATGAAGAGACATGGCAGAGAGGACAGGAATCGTGTGCAAAATTAGGTCCAGTATCTGTGGCGTACTTTGACAAACCGTTTTGTCCATCACAGTCTAATTATTGTCTCCATCTAATGAAATACAACAATACTTTTCTAATACAACTATTAGGAAAAGCAACAAAAACAACAAAACAATACAAAACATAAAAAAAAAAATAAGCTGTCTCATCAATTCATTCGGGGAGACAACGTGGCCAAGGGTTTAGGAGTCTGCCTTTCGATGATAGTGCCAAAAGTGTTGCCGTTTGAATCCTACCGGAGGATAATTATGATGGGACAGATTAGAAACCGTCTATTTTTTTTTTTTTGTTCGGTGTCTCAACGGTCTCCCTGACCACTAAGGCAGAAATGCCGACGTCAAGCCTTCCCGTATTAGGACAAATACATTTCGGAGGTGACATGTGTACATTATGTATGATAAAGTACTCTTGGCAGTTGAAAAATCGGATGAGTTGTACCAGCAATATTCTAAATTTCTACCGAGTTAAATTCTTTATACCAAGCTAAGCACGCACTTAAAGCCCAGATAATTCTACTTTATGATTAAAAGCTAACCTTATAATTAACAACAACAACAACAACAACAACAACAACAACAACAACAACAACAACAACAACAACAACAACAACAGCAGCAACAACAACAACAACAGCAACAACAACAACAACAGCAACAACAACAACAACAACAACAACAACAACAACAGCAACAGCAACAACAACAACAACAACAACTCTTCACTTTCTTAAAAACTGCATTTTATTCTTTATATACTAAAAGTGTCATAGCAGAAACTAAATCACAATTTTCTCAGGACAGTTGTTGTATAGATAATGTGTTTTGTCATAATGCGATACAGCTGTTCTTTTTGTGGTCAAGAACTGCACTGATCATATTTCAACATGTTGATTGCCGACAGCTAAAAAAAAAAGACGACGTTGTATATAGGCCTATTTTGCAGACACACTGACGAACTAATGAATGAAACTTGTCAACAGACACCCTCTCCAGTGATGAATTCGAGGTTCAGAAATGGAGAAAATTGTTGAACAGATCACCCGAAAGGCGCCTCAAATGACGCCATCGGCATTAAGGGTGCAAGGTAAGGCAGGGCAAGACAACTTTCACAGTGAGTTGATAGATCAAAGAACACTCAGTATTGATTAAAAACTCTCTATTCGTCAAAATTTTTAATTTTTCAAATATCATAGTCTCGGCTCTGCCACTAGATTCAATCTAATTGCTTCAATTTAATCGTTTGTTTTCTGGTTAGTGAACCGGCAGAATTTTCTTTCTACTAAATGACTCTATGTGCGGTGAACTGATTTTCGAATCAGTTTTTAAGCCTATGTGAAAATCTTGGCTTATGGACGTGCAAATTTTCAAAATAATCCTTGTGCCCGTTTCAATCTTGTTCAGTCCGTCTGTCTATATGTTTATCTGTCTGTCTGTCTGTCCATCACTTTCTGTCTAACTATCTATACCACAACAAAACCCATAAAAGGCTTATGGACTCAAAAATTACTGAATGTATGCATATGAAATTTGCCACTGAAAACTGTGGCATAAAGATCTATGTTTCTATTTATATAAACCTGAAAAAAGCTTATAATGTTTGACGGTATTCTAAAAAGGCGATAATAATTGAATAGTAAACTCGCAAGTGTGTTTGATCCGAATTGTACTTTCAATTGAATGACTGGTCAAAACACCAAACACGTTTTATTTGAGCAACATTCAGTTTAATCATCCAAAATACCAACATCGGGGTGCGCACGCTTGCCAAACGCTTTTAAGTAGCAGGGCAGTATCAATTTAACCTATACTTAAAAATAATCTCCCATGAAGATCGTGGGTTCTCTTCTAATATGCCTATACGTCTCTTTCTCCCTTTCTCTGTTCGCTATTATATGGATTTATTTTTTTCATCATAAAACAGAGAATCTATTCACACAGAAATTATTCTCTGTTTGAAAACATGTCTACAGAGACTGCACTGTTTTTGTCCAGGAAACCATGTATATATTATTAACTGGCCATGATTCAGACTAAGTGACGCTGGTTCCAGAAACCACTTATTTAAAATATTACTGACTCACCATAATTCAGACTAAATAGCTCCCTATTCTCAAAAATCATATATTTCATATTTTATTGACCACTCATGATTCAAATTAAATAACTCTTTATTCCTGGAAATCAATAATTAATTTAATATTTCACTGACTGGCCGTGATTCAAATAACCCTGAATTCCCCAAAAGTCATCTATTTATATCTCACACACCGGTCACGATTCGGACTAAATGACTACATCTCCTTATGCGTGACGCGTAGTTGCGTCGCCCCAAAATAATGCCGCTCCAAAATCAATCAAGTAAGATTTGTATGAGGCCATCTTCTTATGTGCGGGGCGACGTCAAGCCTAACTCTTTATTCCCGAACAGCATCGATTTAATATCTTACTCCTAGCCATGTTTCAGATTGATTAATTAACGTGGTATTTCGAGGTCGGTCACATGACCGAGAAAACATCGCTCACACCTCGGTTTGTCTATATGGTGTGAATATCTCTGAATGCTTATCACTGGCCAAGAGCTGCCTGCCAGGAGCAGAGCATGTACACAAATACCTCACTCTAAATCTCAGGTAATCGTCTATTTAAATATCTTACTGATCGATTTTTTAAAAATTTCTGAAAACCATCTACTTAATATCTTACTGATTCCTTATTCCCAGAAACCACTGACTGAATATCTTACTGGTTGGCTGTGATACCAGACCAACTAAGTCTTTATTCCTGGAAATCATCGATTTAATATCTTATGACCGCTTTTTTTATTCCAGGGAAGGAAACCGTTTCGTGAACCAAACACTTCCTATGCCTGCAAAAAAAAAAAAAAAAGGATCCATTGTCCTGCGCTGGAGTCCTGAGGGTGAGTGCTTGGGGCTATGCATGGGGGAGCGGTACAGTGCAAACTCACACCGGCACAATGACGACTCTTCACACGCATTGGACAGAAAGAAATTGGGGACAACGCGTGTGTGAGTCAGTCAGACACACACAAACCACAGAGCCCGAGCCCAACCGTTCACGTTTCGTGGTGAGTGCACAGCCTAAAGGTGAGACAGCTCACATAAAGAAGGCAGTTCTTTGTTCTGTTCATATTTGAAAGCATGGTCTAGAAAAAAATAGTGTCAAAAATCTCCCCCTCTTCCTCCCCTCTCCCGTCCCTATTTCCACAGATCAATGTATGGCCTGCACGAATTTGACCCTGAAAGATACCACTCGAACGTCCTTCAAAATAAAGTTTTTGTCCTGAAAACTTCTGTTGTGGGAAAATCGTTATTTAGTTTTCCAATATCTTATTAAACATATACAAACAAAGAGAGGTTTTTAGAGTATAAAGAGATGCAGTAGATTCTCATTCAATATTGCCAAAAGTCATATCCGATCCGAATGTGATTTAACTCTGATAAACAAAAAGCGTTTTGTTACAGAAACATTTGCATTGTTTTATCATATCTGTTCAAAGCTGGCATCATGGCGGTTTCAGCTCTAACACGCCATCCTTTTAACATGAAATTTTACGTCCATGCTCTCACAACATGTGGTCTGTATTGATGGGATATTATCACTTTTTGTATAATTAGGTCGGTCGGATGTCATGCCTCACATCGTGTCAGGGTTTCCGCTTCCGTTCCACTAAAAACTTTGGAGTGCCGGTGGTCAACGAAACAATGCAAACCGGAAGATGTCTTTTTTTTTCGATTCTTCTTCTTTAATGGAAAGTAGCATCTCCGGCCATCACTTAGAAATATTAAAGCAGGTATGAGCAACATCATTGCATGATCGTGTTTATTTATTTATTTTTTTTATCATTGCGCAATAATAATTTTGAACAAAAAAAAAATGTTCTCAGATAATTGCCCAGTTAATTACAGAGATAATAATCATCGCTAGGTATTGCTCTACGTTATGTCATGTTTTGAATCGGCTATTCATCATCCGTCTTCATCCGTCTCCTTCCCAGTCTCTTTTTCTGTCTCTTTCTCTCTGTTTGTCTATGTCCTCCCCCATATTTCTCTCTCTGCTGCTTTCTTTTCTCCTCCTCCCTCTGTGTCTCTGTCTCTTCCTCCTCCCCCCCCCCTCTCTAGCCGTCCCTCCGCCTTTAAGGCTGCCCATATTTTCCCCCTTTCTTTATCTTACAGTATTTGACCACTTTCATGCGGCTGATCCCGTTCCCCACAATCCACACGACATGCACCCATGCGAGCACGAGGACAAAGACTTTGGGAGCTTTCCAGTTTTCCAGACAGGATTTACTCAAAGCCGGTATGAAGGCTCATGTTTCAACACTAACGCCTTTTATTGTGGCTGAGTCAGTACTGAGGGTACTCCTGCAGAATCGCTTTATGAAAGAAAACCTTGATTCAAAACTTGTGAGAACGCTACTGAGATTCTACATAAGCCATGTTCATCAGAGTACTACAGTATTCCAGGTGCATCAACAATAAAATCGACAACTCAAGAATGGAACTGTTACTGTTACTGCAACGGCTCCCTTCGTTCATGTGTTGATACCAGTGCGGCAATGGAAGGTCGTTGTGCCCAGCCCTTTTCTTCCCTTTGCCAGACAAAAAAGGTGTTGAACGAGCACTGAAAAAATGAAAAGAATCCCTTTACTTCATGTCATTCGAAAGATTGATCACCAAAACATTTCATAAAATTATAACAATGAGAAGAAAATGTTCTCTTTATAGCATAATTTTGGGAGAATTTTTTCATGCTTCAAGCAAAAGGTGCAAAAGTGATCACCCCCCTCCCCCATTCACTACCCCTCAACTCCTCGTTGTCCTGTATGTTCAACACCTCTTTTGTCTGGCAGAGGGAAGTAACAGGGCTGGGCACAACGATCTCCAATTACTTAGATTGGCTGTTCCTCTCCTGCTCATGCAATGCCTTTCATGGCTTAATCTACCGATGTTTAGTGAACGTGGCTATAATCTCGTCAGGCGAAGGGCAATGTAACAGTGTTGGTCTGGTCTTCTCGGAGCCGACGCAAATTCATAAATTCATGCAAATTTAATATATCAGTCTTAATCCATACATGGCAATGATTTTATCCTGCTTAGCCCAAAGGAAGGGGGGGGGGGGGGAAGAGGGGTGCTCGCAGACTCATTCATTATGTTTTACAATAATTTGAATTGCTTTCCAAACAACAGACAATGCGGTAACAAAAGGGCATTTGTCTCAGTTTGCCATATAAACCTTTACCAGCATTCCACAAACATGATAACATAATGAAAGAAACCCTTGCCGTCTTATAATTTCAATCGAGTTCAATTATCTGATATTGAGAAATAATTTAAAAGTCTTGGATTTGGCTTCCTCCGCCTTTGAGTCGCTAACAACTTATACATGCCATGCAAGTATCGGTATTCGGGTTTCAAGACCTGAGAGAGATCGGAGAAACTGAGCAAAGAAAAAAAATTAAGATTCTCATTTGGTCCAGTGAGTGAGATAGCAAAAGTATACAGAATAGAAAAAAAAACTGAGAGAGATACATCCATAAACAGAGGTATATATATATATATATACTACTATGATCATGTGTCTCAGCATGTGTATGTGCAATATGTACTTTCACAGAGAGAAATAATGTGGAGAAAGAGGGAGACAGAGAACGGAGAGAAACAAGTCAGAAGAGTGAAAGACATTGTGACAGAGAAAAATCAAGAAATTGACTGATGATAGATAAAGTGGAATCAGATTCATCTGAGCGAGGACGAGAAAGAAGAGACAGCGTATATGCATGGAAAGATAGAAAGAGAGAAAGCGCCACGGAGAGAAAATAAAGTGAGAAAGGGAGAGAGAGAGAGAGAGAGAGAGAGAGAGAAAGAGATGCAGGAAGAACGATCGTATCTGCGAGCCAGGGTAAGTAAGGAGAAGATTAAAATGAAAGGCAGAATGCGAGGAAGATGGAAAGGGATGAGTAATTAAGCAGAAAATTGATATCGAAATGAAAGAAAGAGGTAGACAACAAATAACAGGGTATTAGTAACGAAAGTAAAAAGGACTGGAAGGGCGGCACGGGTTAAGGAAATAAACAGACATCTGGACACAGACTAGTTGTATGAAAAACGACAAAAGGGGTGAGGAAGTACAGGTGAGAGAGGGACAGCGACTAGAGGATTACAGATTATGAGAAATGAGAGGGAAATATTAAAAGACTATGTTTCAATGTAAGAATGAGTAGATGAATGAAGGACGGAGTGAGTGAGTGAATGAGTGAGTGAGTGAGTGAGTGAGTGAGTGACTGAGTGAGTGACTGAGTGAGTGAGTGAGTG
>JBCEWB010161017.1:0-2500 GCA_039654565.1 Peronia peronii
ACATACATACATACATACATACATACATACATAATACATACATACATACATACATACATACATACATACATACATAAACTGACTGATAGACAGACAGACAGAGTGACAGGCAGGCGGACAGGATGGCTGACCACAGCGAGCGAACTGACGGATACACGAACACTCGTGCAGACAGACAACTAGACAAACGAGGACACACATTGAGAACGACAACACTATACTCACGAAGCCGTTCTTATCCGCTATGTTGTTGGTCAGTTTGAGTTTCTGGAAGCTGATGGCTTTCTGCATCCACTGTTCTCCTGTGCAGGGGGAGTCGGGGTGGATGTACATTCGCCTGGGCATCTCTGGGTCAGCCTTGCCGGCCACTGACCACTTGCCGTTGTGGAATTTGTATCTGCAGTAAAGAAAATAAGACATCACCTACAGTTTGGTCAGGAGAAAAAAAATATGATTTATAATTATAACTTTTAATGATGCTTAGGCAAAGCATAACCGGCAGAATGATAACGAGGTTGGCAGATTAGTTGATTGCTTGCTAGTGGCTTAATTGAGTGATCGATGGACTGATTTATTGTTAGATGAACTGATGCCTATTTAACTGATTGGCTATTTAATTAAATGATTCATTGGTTGCTCGATCGATTGACTAGTTGATCGATTGGTAATTTAATCGTCTGAAGTTTGAGTAACTAGTTGATTGACTGATTGATTCACGGACTGATCGACTGATTGATTAATGGGTTGATTGACTGACTGATTGATTGCCTGATTGAGTGATGGATTGTTGATTTATTGCTGATTGAATGACTGATGGACAATTGATTGATTGATTGATTGATTGATTGATTGATTGATTGATTGATTGATTGATTGATTGATTGATTGATTGATTGAAGGGGCTGGTTAAAGTATTGATTCATTCATTGGATGATATATTGTTAAACTTATGACTGATTCTTCGATTATTGTGCATGTTCAAAGATTGGTCGATCAACGTGAATAAAATAGATTCACAGTAAATGTTGATATTTCTCCGCACTTCAATCACCATCCCTACTTCAGCCATGTGTATCTTATTGCTAACAAGTAGCATAGATATGTGATAACAATGGAACAGACAGGCACTTCATGATTACGGTAAAATGAAATTCATAATGACTGGCAACCAACAAAGTTACCTGCAATCGTCCACAGGAACAATGTCCAGTAGCAAGATGTATTTGGCTTTTTTGTCTAGTCCGCTCAGCTTGATCTTGAAGGATGGGAACATTCGTCTGAGGATGAAAGAATGGATGGATGGATGAATAAATGGGTGGATGGATGGATGGATAAATGGATGGATGGATTGACGAACAGATGGATGGATGGACGGATCAATGGATGGATGGATGGATGATGGATGGATAGATCGATGGATGGATGGATGGATGGATGGATTAATGGATGGATGGATGGATAGACGAACGGATGGATGGATGGATGGATGGATGTTCCCTGCACTCCAATGCTGAGACTGGAGAACAGTTTATGAGTGACTTATTAAACCATTAAGCTTGTGTTTAAACCACGACTAAATCCGGCCCTATTCAATATGCCTCCTCCATGCCCATGCAAACATTTCTTTTTGTCTCTAATACACTGGACACACGTCTAATCGGTCCCGCTTGGGGTCTGTATCAGTCCCTATCACCTGCCAGCCACGATATCCCCGCCTAGCGGATTATACCAATAGCCATTTGCCGGACCCTGTCCAGAACAACGTTCTTGTGGTGCCACTGACCCTCTGATCCCGAGGCCTCATCACTTTCCTCTTCGGCACGTTATCGATAAAAATTGGAACGATTAAACCATCCGTCATCGATAATTTTGACAGGATATTACACGGAGCGATCTTTGACCGTAAGCCCTTACGACCCGTCGTCCATCGGAGCACTACGCCATCTTATCTTTTCCAACATTGTCAAGGAAGGGGGAGGCTACTCCGCCCTGGGCTTTTCACTTTGGACGTCGAGTGATCGCCCCTTACTGGTAATAAGAACTTAATTTGGGGCCGCCATTTTTCAGCTAAGGAACGGTTGCTAGGGTCAGTTTTGATAGAGTAAACAGGCGAAAGTTGATAGGGCTCGCGTTGATTACTAGGGACCTGATGCCTGGGATGCGATTAGGAGCGAGTTTGGCGCGGGCTTGCGGCGAAGAAAACAATGGGGAATGACATGCTTATCTGCCCCTTGCTGCTACTCCGGATCGCTTTGGGTAATTTCGGGTGATTAGTGATTGAAAGGAGTATCGGGTCCGCGCCCTTATCGGTAAATGGGAAGTGATAGGGTGTGGGTGGAGCGTGGATGATGAGATATTGGGAGGTAAAAGCTGCAGTGTGGAGAAAAAAAAATGAAAAGAAAAAGAAAGAAAAAAAATGATGAGGGAAAGAGGCAGCAGAAGGAAAAGGCTCCAAGAGAGCGAGAGAGAGAGAGAGAGTGAGAGAGAGAGAGAGAGGGGG
>JBCEWB010161017.1:5000-10452 GCA_039654565.1 Peronia peronii
ACAAATTATCAGCTTGGCAAGGAAGGGGCAAGAATTATGGCAGGCAATGAAGTAAAGACAGGGGAAAAGGGAACGGACCTCGCTACGTTAAAAACCAGAGTTATCAGTTAAAAGAATCAGCACCTTGTTTCAATAAGGAGTTGATCTCTCTCGTTAACGCTAGGAAAGCTTCCCGATTATGCGGCTGCCACTTGCTACTCTGAACTCTGGGGGTTTTCCTGAAGGTATCGCTCCGGGCCCTAACTGACTTAATTGACTGTCCAATCTGCCACGCTTCTGCTCCTGACCTTCCTTTCCACCCTCCCTCCACCCCTCACCATCTCATTTCACGACCTACTCTATGGCTCTGTATGTATCTTATCGTAGTTAATAACACTCACAATGTACACAATCCTGATATCATTCCATTCCCTAACCCTCTAGAACCCATGAAATACCTGGAAATATTGTCAAATTTGGATTGATCTCATATATTTTCAACGGTTTCAATAACACATTTGTGCTATTCATAGCATTTACATAAGGAGTAGAAATTTTGAAATCTATGTCTAAGATATGTTTGGAGAGCAACTGTTAAGATTACAGTAAAGTGCATGTTTTGATCGTCTACGATGACTAATGTGTAACACTGGGCTCTAGGGGGCCAAGTACAGATATTCTTACTTCCATTGTGTCACGTGTCTTCTTTTATGCTTTTCAATCTGCTGATCTCTCTATCTGTCTGCTTGTCGGTCTGTCTGTCTATCTGTAATTCTATCAATCTACATATCTATTTAACTTCCTGTCTATTTGTCTGTCTGATTGCCTGTCTGTTTGTCTGTCTATTTGTCTGTCTATGTTTGTCTATCTATAATCATTCTCTCCAACTGTCCTCTCTCTCACCCCCCCCCCCCCCTTTTTTTTCTCTGAGATTCTAGAACTCCAGGAAAGTTGCCCAAATCCCTCTCATTTCTATATTGCCTTCTTCCCCCACGTCCCTATTACATCTCCTTCCCTACATGTAGGTAAGGGACCAGCAGCCAGCAACACCGCAATGCCGAGGGCACTAATTAATCACGTTCATGCTACAGTTGCAGATCTGGTCAGCCAAGAGAACGATATTGAGAAATACTCCTTGCGAAGGCCCAGCTGCAGGGGTAGATAGATATATACATGTATATAGAAAGAGAACGAAATGAAGGTAACTTCTACTGATTACCAATGGGTAGGTAAGCTAAAAGTTATATCTAGAGCTACTTAGCCAGCGCTCTTTCACAATCAACGTCACATGACAAGGAGCAGATAAAAATTTTGGCATCCGTTTCCCTGCAATGACGGAAGCAAATCTGGCCAATCAACTGCACAGATTTATCTCTTGTAAAGAAGCCCATATGCCACTTTGGCAAAAGGCGGTTATGTTATTTTAGATGCCTGGCGTTATTCAAATTAATTTGGGCCCCGGCGTTTGTTGTGAAACATGGTAAGGTGTGGGGGTATGAAAGACTCGGAGTATAGCTGATAATGGTGCTGGGTTTAGCGATAAAGTGACACTCTGCGTTGACATGCTAGTGGTTGGATTTGATGTGTCACGTAGGTAAAGAAATAAATAGACTTGATGTAAGAAGTAGGAATCGGGGTAAAGCTAGATTAGCACTGGGCAGAATTTATTTGTTCATCTATGCGTAGGAGGGGGACCAGATAAAAGAGACAGAGAGAGAGAGAGAGAGAGACAGAGAGACAATGAGAAAGAAAAAAAAAGAATAAAAGAACGGTGAGGACGAGAATGGGAAGAAAGAGGTAGAAAAAAAAACGGAGAGAAAAACAAGCACAGCAAACAAACAAACAAAAGAAAGAAAGAAAAAAGAATAGTCACAACTCTCTATTCTATTTTCTGTCTGCGTGTCTGTCTGCCCCTCTATCTCTCTACCTGTCTTGCTTGTCTGGCCGTTTGCAAACTTAGGAAGACAATCAGAATATAACTTTATTATTTTCAAGATGGAGGAATTTAGTCAATATTGAATTGAATTGAAAACAATAATAACAACAACGACAAAAAAAAAAAAACACTCTTTAAAAAACTCAGTTGAAAGTTTTACAATGCCTATTAGTTCTGGAATGGTGGGTATTCGGATGAGGCATCAAAATCGACAAATACTAACATATTTCATGTATATTCAACATAAATCAGATTGCTTACCTATGGCGGAAAAGGAAGAAACAGTGCTAGCTTAGAACGATAGAAATCAAGAAAGGAAAATAAAAGAGAGAAGGAGCAGGAGAGACGGAAAGTAGAGGGATTACGAAAGAGAACAAAATTAATGAAACAAACTGGAATTAAGGAAAACAGTGGGAGTGACAGATAATGAGGTGAAGACAGAGAAAGGGAGAGAAAGAGTGTATATATGATATTGGGAAATGTAGGGAAGAAAGGAAGGGAGGAGGGAGGGAGGGAGGGAGGGCGTGAGGGAGGGAGTGAGAGGGGGGGAGTAGGATGACATTGCGCCAGGAAAGCAACACACTGACTGTTCATATACTCACCCTCTCTCCACTGCCGTTATCAACCGTTCATCTGTATGTGTGTGTGTGAGGGATAGAGTGTATGTGTGTGTGTGTGTGTGTGTGCATCTAGCCCTGCAGTCTCGTGTCAATGCGAATTACGTCACAAATTTAACGCACTAATGAAGCTGATAACGAGAGTGAAATTAGCCGGCTGTGCGCGCCGGTCGTTTACGTTCCCTGAGAACTTTGCGCGCCCGCCGACGCGCCGAAGTGCGTAGTTCGCCCATACGGTCCCGAAATGGTAGCTCCTTTCGTCAAGCCCCCGAGTGAGCGAAAAATAATGAATTGACAGTACATTCCCTCAGCATGAGCTTATCTGAGTTTACCCTGCCTCTCAGTGGGTGAGCTCTTTCTACCGTACGGCTCACACGTGCATGTTGAGGCTATAACCATACGCAACTTCCATCCGCGGAGAAAGCGTAATTTCGAATCCTCTCCCGCCAAAAGCATGCGACTCAAAAGAGGCCCTCAGTCTCTTCCTAGCAAGGTGTGCAGTACTTATTTCGAACACAATCACAGAAGTCGACGCACGACCTTTACTGTTTTCCTTTTTCACGATGCCACGTTTCGCTCACTCACAATATGAAAGGGCAAAATGCATGTATATAATTATTGTACTCACGGCATGTGTACGCCCACGACTCTTTGAACAAAATTGTGGATTTATAAAGGAGGTCAAGAGCAACAAAGAGGTGATGAGTTAGAGACGAGTGTCCGTAAAGACGACATCGTTTAGCTTCGCCACAGGATTGAAGAAAACTTGACAATTTGCTATTAATGAAAAGAGCTCCAGGAGGGACAAAGGGAGGGGGTGGGGTGGGGGGGGGGAGTGGGTGGGAGGCAGAGAGATTTTGGAGCGTGGCCTGTGTTTGAGCCGAGCCGTGTTCCCTAGAGATCGGCTTATTTCAGAGCCACACACTTTACAATGTTCGGGCTCCGACTTCCTGCCTATCTCGATATCGAACAAACGGAAGTCGCTCTCCTCATTGAAGAGTCAAATCTCAGGAAGATGATACTGATTTTAATCCAATATATCATAAATTATGGAAAGTGTGACAGTAGTGCACAGCCTACCATGAAGAAGACATAAAAAGACATAAATGGTATATAGTATTAGCAAAAAGTGAGTTTGTTTGTTTGTTTGTGTTGCGATTTAACGGCACATCAGCACGATTACGGCTACATTGTGCCTAGCACGGTGAAATACGTTTACCGTCAAAAAAGCCTGATCAAAGTAAACATAAAGTATTAATACAATATGGGATTTAAGTTATGAGTTATAAAAGGAATATCGACACCTGTAGATAAATCTGGATAATTCAAGATAGCACGAAATTGACGAAAGACGGATGTCTGTGGGCTATAGGAGTAATAGTGATTGTAAGAGGAGTTACAAAACAATCTAGTTTATGAACTGTGTTAAACAAGACAGGACGGAAATAGCCTGTAAGAAGAAGATATCAAATCATCAGACTCCGTATGTCTAGTAAAAGTAGTTTGTGGAGATCGATGTGTTAAATATTTAGCTGCAAACGGTTGAGAGGGTTTAATATATAAAATATTCCAAGTAAAGAAGAAATGAATAAATCAACTTGTTAAATATCTGGAGAAAGGAAAGCCTAATCCTCTTAGTATCTTCAGTGAGATATATCTACATATTTACGATCACATCCTTCAACATCTTTGATTCAAAACACATAGTAGTCCCAAAGACTCAAAATTCAACGTATTATTTTTTGGAATTTGGCACCAATAATATGATGGCCAAAGCAAAAATTCGCAGAAAACATCAAAACTACACTGTTTCTCTATCTGTTATTTTCTTTTAATTTTCAAATTCCTTGAAGTTTTAGTAGATGACGAATAAATCCCAAGATGCATATGTAAAAGAAAACAAATTTCAATAGACATTTTTTTACTGCACTCTTTCTTCCATACTTCTCTATTTGAACCCTTCGTTGGTTAGAAGGAGGTGGGGTGGGAGCGATAACAGGAGGACTTTTTCTCCACCAGTCTTGTCATTTACGATCTTCTACCAAAGCTGACAGGGGCAACAGATGCCAGGGGGTTTAATGCATTTTCAATATTCGATCTCGTAAATTTCAAACAGATTTTTCTCCCCTCCTTCCTCTCCGCCACTTCCCATTGGCCAAGTCGAGACCACGTGGAGGAAAGGCACGTCCCCGGCTAATATAACCCGTCACTTTAGCTGTGGAGATAGGGAGCTCACAGCGTTAGAAGGTTTTAAAAACTGTTAAAAACCCTCGGCAGGGGCTAAAATGGACGTAAGGGTCGAGCGAGGTCCAAAAGACTCACAAAATGTCCATTAACGTCCGTTACAAGCGGTCGATACTTGGGATTACAAATGTGGCACCTCCTGGCCGTGGATAGATGAAATGTTCAATACCGTGCACCATGGACGGCCACTTGTCAGGTCCAGGTGACAGGCATTAGACCAGGGGACAAGTATAGGCATAGATGTTCAATACTGCGTTAGGTTCATGGTCCCCTACACCTTGCACATTGATAGATTTGAGACGGACAAAAAATAAAGTAAAATATTTTTTTTTAAAATGGACGATGAGCTGGAAAGAGAGAGAGAGAGAGAGGGTGAGAGAGAGGGTGAGAAGGCAAAGAAACAGTCAAAGGGACAGAGAAGAGCAAAAGAAATGAGACAAGAAGTGAGTGAAAGAAGATGAGAACGATACACCTAGGAAATCGCAGTGGCTCTGTGGTATGGCGTCTGCTCACGGAGAAAACAGGTCGGGATCGACTCGCGGGTCCTGCATCGGGGGAATGGAAGGACATGAAGATCGAAAACCCGCATTTTTCCAATAACTCAACGGTCCCCTGGCTTCCAGTGGATAGGGAAGCCCGACGTCTAGCCTTCTCGGATAAGGGCGAATATATTTCC
>JBCEWB010161038.1:0-10451 GCA_039654565.1 Peronia peronii
GGTTCTTTTTCTGAAATGATTTCATAAACAGTTACACCAATCCTTCCTCTATATCTGAGGGCGTTTGTGAGACGCTTACATGAGAATTTCAATAGACTATTATCTCTATGTTCTGTGTACGTATGATGTTATTCCACAAAAGCAGCGCAAAAAAAAAAAAAAAAAATGACAAGTAAAATTTTCATACAAATATTATCTTGGACGTAAAATTAGTGATCGAGACAATCCATGGGTACCTCATGTGAGTTGCATGACTTGCTGTTCTGGAACATTGAAATGGTTTAATAGCCAACGACAGAAATATCCTTTTGCTGTACCCATGATCTGGTGTGAACAAACAGATCACCACACTGACTGTTACTTTTGCATGACAAAAAAAGCGGGTTACTCAAAGAAAAACAAGTCACCAAACTGCCGATCAGCATTGAAACCAGTGGCTCATGACCAAGACAATCCTGTGTCTCTTCCACCTGCAGACCTGTTTGATCGTAGCAAAAATACCGATCGTGAAAGTTTCACTAGTGATGTCAATGATGAGGACGAATTTAAAGCAGAAATTGGTGAAAAGATGCCGCACTTGATTAATCATTCATAATGACTTAGAGATTTTGCTTTCTCCAAAGTAAGGGTGAGGTGTTTTCCTGTCGGTCACAGCAATGAAACCGTTAACAAAAAGCACGGCTGTCGCCACACAAATCTCACATCCTATTTTCAAATGGCGAACGATGTTTGCTTCTGTAATGACATTAATGGTCTTTTGCACAAGCTTGAACAAGATCACGTTCCAAATGAATGGAGGCTTTTTATAGATTCAAGCAAGGCAAGTTTCAAAGCTGCGCTGTTACACAATGGCAACTTCACGCCTTCTGTGCCAGTGACGCATGCAGGAGGTTTATAGAAAATTGATGAATCAAAGGATCTTTTTCCTAGAGTGTGCCAGTATGCAGAACACGACTGGAACATTTGTGGTGATCTCAAAGTATTATCTTTACTTCTTGGACTGCAGATGGGATAGGGCAAACATATGTGTTTCTTGTGCTCTAGGAATTGTCTCGATGATGTCAGACAGTACATTACAAAACAATGGTCAGAAAGGTCATTGAGAAGTACAATGTTCATCATATGCCTCTAGTAAATCCACAAAACGTGTTCCTGTCTAAGCGTTACATAAAACTGGGATTAATGAATAACTTTGTCAAAGCTATGGACAGAAATGGAGACGACTTTCAGTACCTCAGGAAGAAATCTGGAGGTGACAAAAGTGAAGCTTGAACATGCATTCCATTTGGTTGTGGAAAAATCATGGTTAATTACAGAGCGGACAACTATTCTGACTTCGTGGAAAACCTGCTGAAAACAAACTGTCAGTTGGGAGCTCAAATGTCTTTTAAAATGCACTTTCTGCACTCATATCTGTACTTTTTTTTCCTTCTTATCTTGGAGATGTCAGTGATGAACAGGGTGAAAGATTTCACCAAGATATAAAGATGATGGGAAACAGATATTAAGTCAAGTTTAATCCCATTATGATGGGGGATAACTGTTGGTTTCTTCAACGCGAAACGAACACTCCACACAAGTCAAAGTGCAAGAGCCTCAAGCACTTCTGATCTATTAAAAAGATGCTGCGAATTTGTAAGTTCTAAAGTTAATAGTGTTTTGATGAACAATCTGCGGTTTCTTTGTCAGTTTTTTAGCACTTTGAAATGTCTTAACTAGTAATTAAAATGTATCAGTGGTTTACTTTTATTCTTAGCGAGATTTTTATGTTTTGTATTATTAAGTAAAAATGGGAACTCTGAATATCATAAAAACTTGATGTGCTAGCTCAAATCTGACTTCAGATCTGATATCAGGGACCCAAAATTACTGTAAAACACATAATGTTTTCCAAGCAGCGGACAAAAAGTTGAAATGTGTTGACTAGTGTAACGTGTTTGTTTTTCATAAGACACTGTTATGTCGCCACAAGACGCGACAACTGCTGAAAATCGATTAAAATTATTTTAAAAAGAGAGTATTTGAAGAGTTTTACAGTAAAAAGCATCTAAGTTTATGTTTTAGATACGTAATTCCAAGGTGGCCAAAACAGATCTCATTTAGGTCCTCTGATCTGCCATCTACACTTGAGAAGGTTGTACTTTTCTGTGACATCGAGAGCTTTCATGATAGTGCAGAACTGCAATGGCCGTGCCCTTCATTCTTAAACATCTTAGTTTGTTTTTCAATGATGAAGATTTTTCGTAATTGTTTTTTGTTTTTATTTTTTGTATTTTGTTTTGATTTTTGAAATGGAAAAAGCTATAATGGTGGCGATTATAAAAACACGACAAAACTCAGTTGTTCTTGTGTTTCTCATTAGTTGTAACAGCCAGAGTTGTAGTAGTTTGTCTAGTCTTCGCGCTAGCACTGATAATAGGACAACGGGGAGGAGAAAGAAGTAGAAGAGGGGACAGCCAAAGAAAAAAAAAGGGTAAGGCAAATGAGACAGACCATCATCATCGTCCATTGCCCATTGCAGGGTACAAGGCACAGATAAATCATCATGGGATAATTAAAGCCCTTCTCTCTCCAAGTAATCGTCCCTTTCCACATCCTTGGCCTAACATCTGTGCCAGGATATCTACCTCTCAGTCCCTCTCTGTGTGGGTTCTGTCCTCAGGGCCTATTTAGTGATGTCCAACTGGCTTTCATAAGATATGCCCTGTCCAGCGACATCTCCTGCCAGATTTTGTTTTCTATTTAAGTTTTTATTTGGTAGTCCGATTGTAGTCACCGAATCAAAGAAAGGGAGAAAGGGAAAGGTGGTTAACTAGGCCATGTGGTTCCAAAATACATGGTCATTTTTTGTAACTCTTGTCGTGGCCGTTATTGTTACAGTAGTTGTTACCGATGCTGTCACCATTGTACTGTGGCTCCCAGCCTGTCTGTACTTACAAACTGAACAAAAAAACAAAGAAAGAAAAATAATAACTTCCATTATGTGTGCAACTGTTACAGATTTGCAGAAAAGCTTGCCCATAGTACATCAAGAACAAATTCCGTGTCGTAAATCTGCCGGATCTCACGTCCTAGAAAATATATGGAGTCCAGACCTCTAATGATTACACAATCACAGGGACTGACTGATGAATGTCAGAGGACCAACCTGTTAGTAGTTAAATCTACACAGCAAAACCAAACCACATTTTTTTTCTCGGGGAAACGTACGGCAAAAGAACCAAACAAAAAAAAAAAGGAAAATGCTGAAATGCTGAGGGACCATAGTCAGACTATTTTATCGAGAAACAACTTTCCTCCTCAAGCAGCCCCTGGGACGTGAAGCCTTTCCTTACTGATGAACTCGTCCCGACTGATCAAGCTGGCTGATAGAAAAGACAAAGTGTGACATGAATTTCACCTAAAATCTCCGAAGGTTAAAATGCGCTCATGTCCTTGTTTTCATCTGTTGTCGCATTGTAAATGACATTGTAAATTGACCATCTTGGAGGACGTGATTTGAACAGATCGCGTAATTGGACATCTGAACTGGTGCTGGCTCTAATGTCGGTAGACAATGTTCACTTAAGGAAGACTTTAGGAATAGAACAAAGTGGAGAGAGAGAGAGAGAGAGAGAGAGAGAGAGAGAGAGAGAGAGAGAGAGAGAGAGAGAAAACAGAAATGTTTAATGCTGTGATCTTTAATTTAGTATATAAATTTATACTCCACACACTAATTCTATCTCAGCCTAAGTGATCATGGCATTCCAGAGTATAGGATTAAAAACATCAAAATTTAATGTCATGTGAAACTGCTGCAGAATCTAGAGTCGACAGCGTGAAACACATCAAAACATCTTCCTCGGACCAGAGAGCATCGACTCTTTGGCTTTCGGTAACCTTTGACCCGTTATTAAGAATAATTAAGAAGTCCCAAAATCCTTCCCTGTCTGTCTAGATGTGCATGGTGAGACATTACAGTTAGGCTGATTCCTGAGCAGTGCTCACGATAGGTCGTTGATGATGAGCAGATTAAACTATACTGACCACTCAGCTGCTCCTTTGATCTATTTTCTCCCAGGCTGGAGGCAAGAAACAGCGATGTCTGCATTTCCACATGCATAGTATTTACTTTTTGAACATAAAATCTTTTCTTTTTTAATTAATATATTACATTGTGTCATTATCGTTTATTGGGTTTGAAGTTCTTGTACTTTATGTTTTTGTCGTTCTTTTGTTCCCCTATCGCCTTGTTCGTCAGCTGGCTGCTTTCAAATGATCTACAGTTCATTCAGTTTCACCTAATTTATCTCGTGCTTTGAGCCGGTGCTATCCAGCCAGAGGGGACATCTTGTGCGTTCGGGATTGAAATTCTCTGAAAGAAGAAAGGCCTGTCAGCCCCCCCCCCCCCCCATCTTGTCAGGACAGCTCAATCCTCAGATTATGGTGCCCTGCCCCAGTGATGGACACAATAATGGTTCACTAAACATCTCATCTGCTCAGTTTATTTTATCGTTCTCGTAACGTTCTACGTACTCACCTGCCAACTATATCTCTGCACTGCTGGAGTCCACCAATCTATTATGGACAGTCTTTGTTTCTTTTTCATCTTCTACAAATGGCAGGTTGGTGACAGACATCAGGCGACCATGTCTCTCCATTCAGTTATTTGATCGATGATTCCTAGGAATTCCATGTCTTTGACTTGGGCAAATACAGTTTTGGGGGTTTTCCTAACACTATTAAAATAATTGGGGCAAATGTATTACGACCACGATGTTATTTTCCTCCTTCAGCTGTCTTAAGTCGACATTTTGCAATAGGTCATAGACTAGACTGAAAGGTTCTCTATGTTAGAGATAAAACGAAAAGCGGATGGAAATGTCGTTTCGTGATAGAAGACATCTCGTGCTCTCTCACTGTGATGTCTTACGAGGGGAAGCAATCAAGTAAATAAAACTGTATTAAACATAAATTGTTGCCCTTCCTTTAGTTTTGTTTATTATTGCAGGCAACACAAGGGAAATCTAGATTTAAGTCCAATAAGTTTATCCCAGTTTATCTCATCTGCTTTCTGATTCTTATTTTATAAGCAGAACACGGTATAAGCATTTGGGACCTATCTCCAATTCAATGTCAGTATTAAGGATCCAGGTCTTGTAAGTATTTTATTTGGGTATCCTGTTTTTTTTTGTTTTTTTTTAAACTCCCTTTTATAAACTCACATGATTTTATACCCTTAGGCTTCTTATGCTGTCTCAAATTCGATGTTAGCATATAGGACCTGTATCTAATTGGTAGACATTTGAATTGTTTTACAATTAGAGCAGAAACGTCACAGGATATGATAATATTAGTCTTTCATGTTAGTTTGTGTCCTATGCAAAGTATAATAAGGAATTAATGCATTATAGAGAACTACATCGACTTTTAATGTTGTTCCATAGTAAATATTTGTACAGTGTTAAGAAAAGGGCATGGCATAAGAAGCAGTGCAGGTTTGACTGTCTCTGTCTCTGATTGTTTGTTCCATACCTGCATGTTGACAATAAAACACAACACAGGACCTCCCCCCCTCTCCCCGCGGGGGCCCGGGGTTTATAAGTAGGTTCTCTGCTTCCACCTGCAGGCGGTATAAGCCGCCATCTGTGGGATGTCTCCCATGGAGTGCCATCCTCGACATTCCAGGAGAAACATCTCTTCTCTCTCTCTCTCTCCTCGCTCCTGTCTTCTGTCCCGCTCTCTTTCCTTTCTTCTTCTTGACGTGTAAACGTATCTTACCGTGTTTGACACAATATAGCCGTGATCGTGCTGATGTGTCGTTAAACCCCAACACAACACACAACACAGGAATACTTCACCTTTTCATGTTAGATTGTTTCATCTAATGTGCTTAATGGTACAAAAACATAACATAGAAACCCATCAGTCATTAAGTTAATTTGTTCCATATTTGAAAAGCGAAACTAACATAGAACACAATCATAGATCAGTTTTTCATGACAGTCTGTTGTATCCTTGTGCTGATGTTCTAAAGTTGCACACCAGGAATACGTCGGTGACATGATTGTATTCTGTACTCGCATAGTGAAACTAGAACAGAACATTGTGACATACATACATACATACATACATACATACATACATACATACATACATACATACATACATACATACATACATACATACACTAATTGTTCATATTAGCTTGTTCCATATTTTGCATATTGAAACTGAGAACAACATTGACATAGGCTTACCTTACTTTTCTGTTACTCTAGTTTGTTAAAAATATCCATAGTAAAACTAGAATCAGAATGAGGAAACACAGCAAATGAGCACTATATTATTTTTATTTGTTTGGTACCTGTTGAATAGGGCAGGGGGTGGGAAGGCAGAGGAGAATAAGACCTAAGTGGAACCATTTCAAATTCCCAGAGAGGGTTTCGACATGGATTTGTCTGTACTGAGGCTACAAGATGAATGATTGACTAACTGAAGAAAGGAAATTGTACGCTGAAACGACGCATGGGTTTCTCTGCTCGACTTGGCTCCCTCTGAAATGGAACAACTATAATGGATGATGGATGGATGGATGGATGGATGGATGGATGGATGGATGGATGGATGGATGGATGGATGGATGGATGGGATGGATGGATAGATGGATCGATGGATGGATTGATGGATGCATAGATGGATAGATGGATGGATGGATGCATGGATAAATGCAAGAATGAAAGGATGGATGGATGAATGTATGTATGTATTATGTTGTTATTGTTGTTATCGTCATCTTTGTTTTGTTATTGCCATGGAGATTGTTGTTCTTTCTTCTGCTGTATTTACAATCTTGTTTTTTCATCTAAATACAACTGAAGTGATGTTCCATGTACCTTGAGCAAATGCTTTAAAGAATCTGCCATAATACTTGTTTTTATCATAATAATATGCAGTCTAATTCAAGTGTACTCTTGGCTTCTTATACTCATAATCTAAGACAAGGGTTGGAAACTGTCAGGCCTGGTCTAATACTTGTGTCCCACACAGAGGGTTAACTTTCGGATGACAATGACGACGTCACTATGTCTTTACTCCACCAAATCAAACCCAATTTAATTCACAAGAAGAGACTCGAGAACCGACAATGTGACATTGTCTAGACATGATTACAATATCCATGGCGTGAAATCACTCCAAAAGGGTCGATATAGGTCTATGGATCGTTTCCAGTTGTGTTATTTGTTTCGTTGTTGTTTTTCTTTCTTTTTGAATATTTAAACGGATTTTAATGTCTGAGTTCAGCAAGTGTCATTGACTAAACAAAGGATTCCAAAACTTTACATTCGGTAGTTTCGAATCTGAGATCATTAGTGAGTTTGTTATTGATCGAAGTTAATAATTGTTCCGATGATGGAAGCAATTTATTTCAGTATTTGAAAAAAAAGGTATTCACGAACTCGCAGTAGTTTCTCCAAAGCTGCTGTAATTCATTTTTTTAAAATTAACTTTTGGAATCAAATGAAATCCAGAGGAGAAAGCTCTTACCCAAATCGTTTATAGCTACCAAACTAATCCATCAATAAATCTTTGCGCTAGTTCTCTTTAGGCTTTTCAATCTCCTGCGGGTTGTGTGATCGTTGGGTTCTTCGCCACAGTATTTATGTACTGATTTGTTTAAAAGATCAGCCTCGCCAGTGCTGCAATTTTTTTTTTCAGCAGACGACATTAATGCAGACAGACATATCAGACAGACACTTACTTTGATGTCGTTGACGTCTGCCGTTGCGCAATATGGCGGCGGTGTAAAAATAGATTCGTCCTGGATGCCCTGAGTGACGTCAGAGGTCTGCAAGTGATTGAGGGATCCGCTGTCGGCCGCCTGGGAATTTTCCACATAGATCAAATGCACGGGGACACAGACTGGCAAAACATGAAAACCTCTTTAGTTGTTATGAAAGGAAGAAAGAACGTTGTTCTCTTCCTTGTCAGAAATTGTCATGCTGGTTATAACATTGTCAGTTATAATATAAAATAGTTTTTATCTTATTATTAAAGTAGAAAATGCGTATTGAGGAACATAAAATCTTCTTAACACTGGCCTTCAAACATATAAAAGAAACCTATGGTGTCTGAATAAATGGTGAAAGAATATCTTTAAACAAAACCCCGTCGAGATAACCTCTATATCCACTAGGAGGTTGAAAGACGTATTATAGAACGTAACGTAATATGGCCTATGAAAAAGGTTTTCTCTTTTCGCGACTGATTTTCTCAAAACTGGACTTAAGTACTTTTCATTTTAGATCTTTAATCGCTCCTTTTTGCTAACGATTTCCGAACTTCTGATCCTTTTTGTCCTTTGTCCAGATATAGTACAAGAGTGTCGTCTAAATGTCTAACTTAAGCAGTTCAATTCTGTTTCTATTCACTTTTACTTTTATTTCGCTTTCCGAGTGACTGCATTTATAAATGTGTGTGAGCTGTTAGGCGAAGATGTGCTCATGGTGTACCGGGGATGTGCAAAAAATATTAGTCTTTATAAATTCGAAACTGATGAAGGTTACAACTATATGTAGAGCATTTTAGATACAGATCTGAGAGTTTTAATTCTGGCAGAATTCAAAATCTGAGAAGAGACCCTTCCGTTAGATCTATGCAGTTGCTTCCATGGTTGCTCATGTCTGTAGTACTGCCCAGAAATATGTGATGAAACAAAAGAGACAGCAAACTGTTTCCTAGATATACTGTTGAAAATTTAAAAAAAACAGAAGGACTCAGGTTTCCAGGTCAGAGGATGGCGAGGAAGAAGGGGTTGGCCGGAGTGGAAGTCCAAACCAACTGTCCATCACCAGAGCTACAGGTCGGGCCGTCCTCTGAAAGAAACTTCATCTCCCTCCACTCTTAATGAGGTAAGAGGGCGGGACACAGTGATGTGACATGGAAATGAACGGAGGATCAGAGGAAGAAAAGTGGAGAAAGAAAACTGACAGAAAGAGAGAGAGGGAGATAAGAAAAGTTAAAACACTGAGGTAAAGGATGCACCAAAAACATGGTGAGGATGGCCAGTGTGATAATCTACTCACTTCCAGGCTGGACAGTAGCGGTGAAGGTGTAAGGGACGCCACTCCTGGTGAAGCTGTAGGTGGCAACAGTGGACTCGTTGTTACCGATAAAACCAGTGGAAAGTTGCAGGGCGTCGTCTGTCGGAGGGAGAGAATCAAGTCCCCAGTGCTATTGAATTGTACAGCCCAGTGCCAGTCTACAGCATGGTATCTGTCTGCCTGTGCTTCTTTTCCTATTGTCAGGCTCTCTCAATTTCTCCGTAAGTCTGTGTGTCTGTCTGTCTTCATGACACCCTGCTGTTATCTATAAGTTTATTTACCACAATAACTACACAATCATACACACACACACATACACACACACACACACACATACACACATTTCAAGGACGACACATTACCAGCACAAACACGATCGCACTTAACCCTCTATGTCAGTATAACAACCCACCTGGAATGCATTGCCTGGTCATTGCTCCAAGTGTATTTTTCTCGCATTTTTTGTTGGTGAACTGGTACTGTGCGCCCTGCAAATACAGGCTTTCATTGACCTTATGAAATACAGACGAACCGAACAGAATGGTGAACAAAAAGAGGAAGAAAAAAAGAAACTGTCGTCGTCAAAGCATCAACTGCAATTCACCATTCTCAAAAACTATGTATGCTCTTGAGCTATGACCCTACATCAGTGGTTTTCAACTAGTGGTCCATGGTGATTTTTGCGTGGTCCTCAAGACGTCCACTGTATCTGGTACCAAAATAAAAATGTGCGTACATAATTTAAAATAATACTTTTCTGTCACTTCTACAGCAGTGAATATTCTCTTCCACAATGAGCCACCTCCGTAATGTGTTGGAGGACCGGTCGGTAACGAAAAAAATGTACGGCTGGCTGCGAGTCTATCTTTGCTTCTAACATCCTTTTCCAGAAATGAAATGGTCCACAACATTTTATATTTGGTTGGGGGCCTTTGGCCTGACACTAAGTGAGAACCACTGCCCCACGTTACGGTCCTTCACCAAGACACATTTGCAGTTTGAGAAAATGTCCCAAAAACATGAAAAAAGAAAAGCCCAGGTTTGTTCTGATATTATTCTTATTTAAGTACCAAAAAAGTCAGCAAAGAGTGATAGACTAGACTTCAGGGTAGGTGAAGTTGTGTTGAGAAACCGGAAATAACATTTGGTTAAAGTAACTTGAGAAATCTTCTGGCACTGGAGAATTCAATGAATGAATTAATTGATTAAGGTCCATTAAAAAAAAATTATTACCTTTCAAATCCTGAGATAGTAGGATTACCTCCGTTTTAAGAGGCTGCCTGATTTTGGAGAGAATTTTTGTGGGTAGAAATTTGGAATTTGGAAATTTTGCCTGGACAGTGGCACGCAGCCTACTCTTTCATCGAT
>JBCEWB010161049.1:0-10451 GCA_039654565.1 Peronia peronii
TATCTATCTATCTATCTATCTATCTATCTATCTATCTATCTATCTATCTATCTATCTATCTATCTATCTATCTGTCCTTGTTCTTTGTTCTTGTCTGTCTTTCAATTTTTCCAAGCCGAGATTAAAATAGTTTTATTGTCCCTCGTTCTCATTTTTATTCTTCCTGTTTTTCTGTCTTTCAGCTCTTTGTCTTTTGTTTCGTCATTGTCTTTTTTGTGCTCTTCCTGCCCCCTGCAATTCCCCCCCCCCCTACCATCCCTCATTCTTGATTAAAACGTTTTTTTCTATGAAATGGAAGGTGACAAAGATGACATATGACATCCCTATATCAATATTATCCGTTTGCCTCTCCAGAGATCCATCCCTTCATCCATCCATCCATCCTTCCGTCCGTCCATCCATCCATCCATCCATCATCTAAACATAATAATAGAGAGTATTTATATAGCGCCTATCCCCGTATGTACAGGCTCTACGCGCTTTACAATCTATTATTACCCCGACAGACCCAAAGAAGACATAAACGTTCTCAGCTTCCTGGGAAGCATACAAGGCGGCTGCCTGTTAATCGCTCAAATCTTTATCAATCTAACAATATCGTTCACTGTCTATAGTCGGGTACCCATTCAAACCTGGGTGGAGTCAGGAAATGTGTGTAAATTGTCTTTCCCAAGAACAAAATGTCGGGACCAGTCAGGATTCGAACCCGGAACTTCAGATCCCGAATCCGACGGCTCAACCGCTGGGCCACCGACACCACATCCATATATTCATCCATCCATCCATCTAAATATTCATATATCCATCCATCCATCATCCATCCATTTAGCCATCCCTTCTTCCATCCATCCTTCCGTCCGTCCATCCATCCATCCATCCATCCATCCATCCATCTATCAATTCATTCACCCACATGTCCATCCACCCATACATCATCCATCCATCCTTCCATCCATCCATCTATTGATCCATCTACCCATCCATCCATTAATTCATCCATCCATCCATCTATCCATCCATCCACCTATCCATCCATCCATCCATCCATGCATCCATCCATTCATCTATCCATCTATGATCTATCCTCCAGCCATTCATCCATCCATCCATCCATTCATCTATCCATCCATCCATCCATCCATCCATCCATCCATCCTTCCATCCATCCACTATTGATTCATCTACCCATCCATCCATTCATTCATCCATCCATCCATCCATCTATCCATCCATCCATCCACCCATACATTCATCCTTCCATCTATTGATCCATCCATCCATCCATTCATCCATCCATTCATTCATCTATCCATCTATTGATCCATCCATCCATCCATCCATTCATCCACCCATCCATCCATCCATCCTTCCATCCATCCATCCTTCCATCCACCCAATATCTAACTACCTGTTTTATCTGTTAATCTGTCTGTTTGCCGTCTTTCCTCACAGGGATGCCAGACCAAGATAGAAGATTTCATTGATGATAACAAAGTTATTTTCATCGCCGTCGGTGCCACAATTCTCGTCATCGAGGTAAGTTTGTTCTACATGTTTTCTTCTCCTTCCTGCCTAGTCTAATTAAGACAGCCTCTGTGGAAAAATGTTTCTGATCAATATAAACGTGTTTTAAGAAAGCTGTGAATATGTGTCACACCACACGGTAAACTGCATATTTACACATACTAATAATATACGTTTTCTAAAAATATATTTTACGCTATTTGATAGCCTATATTCGCAGTCAGCCAAAGGGAATCGTATGTCGATTTTCCACCATTTGAAACATTACTATCACGTAAAACTATAATACGTAGACCATTATGTGGTTCCTAGCAAGCTTTACTAGAGACGAAGTATTTGCGTAATGAAGAGACAGAAGAACACCCCACAATACCCACTAAAGTAAGGATAAATATCAGATAAATTAATAGTTTAGCGCATAAATCTAAATACTCACCTCACAATAACTAGATATAATTGTAATGTGCTCATAGAAGTAATCTTTTCTGATACAGATCTGAACATGTGTTTAATTTCTGCATATAAATACGTTAATACTAGATCCCCTTCATCACATTCAGCTCCCAAAATCCCTGTTCATGTACTAGTCCAACGCTTTACCACTCATTCTGACTGACTGGGAGACATAATTGTTTACGTCTTTTAATATTCCGCTAACTTGTGAACGCGTTCTTTCTGGTTAGGCGCAATATAGCCGTGATCATGCTGATGCGCCGTTGAGCTTAACCCAAACTGGAACCTAAACAAAACCTATCAAAATCACACATTGAAAAAGACATTGTTATTCTCAGCCTTGATCCCTTTTTTCTCTAGCCGTGTTGCCTTGAATTCCAGACAAATTGCACAGAAAGAGAAATGCTGGCACTTGGGTCTAACCATACAAAGTGAGGTCCCGAGAACGAAAAGTACCCAAGTCCCATTTCACACAGTTAGAGCCAAGGCCGAAAAAGCGCAAATGGAAAAAAGCAGACAAAAATTAGTAAGAGATAAGCAGTCATTTTCAAAACAGACTTTAAATATATAAAGATTATCTAGGTAGATCAAACACAGAGCTTTGTAACAGAACTGTAAATTATTATTTCAACTTAGCTTTCATAGAATTCTCCGGTTCATAATAGTAGCTGAAGACTTCAGTTTTATCTGTGAAAATATAATGAGGGATCTGAATCCTTATAGCAGACAGCATAGAAATGTAGTTAATCGTATCTAATAAAATGAAATATCTAGCAATTAGTCGTAGAACAAGAGAGAAATTTTAAGACATTATAATGATAGATATTTACCAAAGTAAAATATCAAACTTCCTAAAGTAGACATCACAGAAATGTTAACGTATTATAATGATAGGTAATTAGTACAGAAAATATCTAACTCCTTAAGTAAGCCAACCCACACTGACTTAGATATTTTTCATTTTAGGGGCCTCAGTCTGTATTATTAGACTAAGTATTTTATTCTTGGTAGGATGAAAACTTCTCTAGAACTTCAAACACTGGCCTATTTGTAAGATTAATTATTTTTCGTTCTGTCCAATTTTCAAAAGAAAACAAAACAAAAAAGGAAGAACAGTGTTCTTCGTTCATATTTTTTTTTCTCTGCCTCTCTTGCATGCCCCCCTCATCCCCTTCTTCCTCGCATTAGGCAAATCCTCTTCCCCACCTCCGCCCTAAAGACAATCCCCCCCCCCCCAATTCACAGGAGGTAAACTCTCTCCATCCTCTACCTCCCTTCGCCCTCCCTCCGTCTCCCGGGAACTCTTTTTCCAACACAGTCTTACGTGTGTATTATATATATCCATTATATATTACATATCTATGCTTCATTTACTTTTTAGAACAGTGCTTCAATCTATTAGACTATCTATCTATCCATCATTAATCCATTAACCCATCTATCCATATATAGCATCTATCCATCATCTTTTCATCCATCCATGCATCCATCCATCTCTCTAGCTGTGTCACTGACTGTGTCTCAGTGTCTATCTATCTGTCTTTCTGTCCGTCTGTCCGTCTGTCGGTCGGTCGGTAGGTCGGTCGGTTAGTCTGTCTGTCTGTCTGTCTGTCTGTCTGTCTGTCTATCTATCTATCTATCTATCTATCTATCTATCTATCTTAGCTAGCTAGCTAGCTAGCTATCGATCTATCTTTTTGTCTGTCGTTGTGTCTATCTGTCACCCTGTTATTGTATTCCTTAACTTTTGGCCAAACATTTTCTTCAAATTTTTGTTGTTGTTGTTGTTGCTACTTGTACTCATCATAGTACTCTCTGACGTTCTGCTTCATCTTTCAGCCTCCTGTGAATGGTTATCTGGTATTCTCTGAGGGGAATGAGAGAGAGAGAGAGAGAGAGAGAGAGAGAGAGAGAGAGAGAGGGGGGGGAGAGGGAGAGAGAGAGGTAGAAGAGAGGGGTCGTAGTGGAGAGAAAAAGAGATTTTTGCCTTTGCGATCTTCTGCCGGACTTTTGAGTGTTGCCACTCTAACTCTCATTCCATGGTGAACCCGCACGCTTTTTCCTCATCCCATATTTCGAGAAATGTGGGTAAAGTGTGAGCTAGCTGGCCGCCATGTTTTTGCAAACCGGAAGTCTGTCAAAGAAATTACACAAGCACATTCATACAGTACAATAACGAAACAATTTCATCATCATCATCATCATCATTATCAAAAACAAGAACAGACAATAATATGACAGCTTCAATAACAATAACAATAACAATGGCAAGAACAGAATCATCATCAACAAAACACCATCAGTAACAAAAACAACAACAACTACAACAACACAAACTACGACAATAATACCAACAACAACCACAACAACATAAGCCACAACAATAATAGTAAATACTTTATAAACAACAACAATCATAAACCGATGCACTAAATAAAACAACAATAGCAATAACAACTACAGCAACAGTTATAAACATAGCAGCAATCACAACAACAACAATAACAACAGCAACAACACCAGACAGCAGCATAATATTATTCAGCCATTCCCTCAGTCTTGATATAGTGAGTCTCGTATCCATCCTTGAAAGTGTACTTGTCTTTTTAACTGCTATTGCCCGAGTTTTTTGGGGAAAAAAAGGAATTCGACACTTGAAAGCTAAATTGTTGTAAGTGCCATAATCATGAAAAGTGAACAAAATAATACAGTTTCAGTATTCAGCATTAACCTAATTTTCATAGAAAAGTATTTTTCTCCATATGTTTGCAATTTTCTCAAAACAATGGTGTACTTTAATCCTTCGGCGGAAAACTATGGCCAGCCTCATTTCATAAATGACAACCCGAGAAACAAAAGTCATAAAATGAGTCGAATGTTATAGATGCTTAGTTGGAAAAAAATATCTGATTGTTTATCAAAATAAGTTAAAATAAGATAAGATAAGATAAGATAAGATAAACGTTATTTGCGCTCTAAAAGGAAATTTATTTACAGTAGATGGGCCAAAGTATATAGTAATACAATGTTCTAATATTACAAAGAAAATATAAACTTTAGTTGCCCTCAAAAGAAAATCTATTCGCTGTAGATGAGACACAGTGTATATACAAGATACTTTCACCTTCACATTTAAGCTTATACAGACAAAAATATCACGAATAGCATCAGAACAAGGGAGATCCAGAACACACTTCCTTAGCTAAGATTATAATTAGAACTGTGCTGTCGCCACGGAGCAGCGCCTAAGCTACGCCGCCATTTTGACAGGATCGAATCACAAGATGTAAGTTAGCTTTGAATGACAATATCTTAGCACAGAGGTGTCAGAGCTATAAAATAAACTTTTGAGTTTCTCACCGAAGTAAGGGACACTCATTTCCCTTTCCAGAGACACTAATAACTATATACCAGACGGGATACGTCACAATCAGGTATCGCTAAACTAAAGCGACCGGAGAAATCACGATTTTTTTTCAACAGCAAAGGAATTTTTACCGCATTTTGTTTTTTGATCCACTATACCCTTCTATTAACAACTGGCGCCTTTAGGATTAATTCATGTAGTTCGTGCACATTAAATACTGTTTATTCAAATGACGAGATTTCATTCTGTTAAAAGATATTTTTTAAATGTGTTATTCTTAACGTGTACCATCAACTCTTTTAGAGATTTATTTCTTACTAAAGTTAAAGAACCAGTTTGATATATTTGATATACCAAGTAAAAAAAAAAAACATGAGCTAGATAACAAGAACAACAACAGTACCAACAACAGAGTACCTCTTTAGATAGAAACGAGAAAGATCCGCAGGTATTTATTAGCCCTATTTATTCGTTTATACCATCCGCTCAGCTTTTTTCCCCTGCTTAACCCTCTCATTGCCACAATAAGATCTCCCTGAATTGATCCCATTGTCTGCTGTGTTGACAACAGTACACTTCCTAGGATCCCTCAAAGACTTATTTCTGGTCTTAAAAGTAATTTACATTTTCTATCAATAATTTACCCGTTTCTCTTTTACGCGAGACAATTAATTGATTAAATAATGTGGTCGTGATCTTGCTCATGTGCCCTTAAAACAAACAAAAATCCTATATTCCATATCCAGGTAATTGATAAATGGGGTAAATGGAAGGAAAAAGATAAGATAAGATAAAGTTTATTTGTCCTCAAACGGAGATTTCATTTACAGCTGATGAGACAGTATATATATGCAAATTATATTCATTCTTACATACATTAGACAGAAATCAGGAGATAAGAATTTCCAAGAAAGCAGTCGACCCCTTTTTTTTATTCATACATGACAACTTCACTTGACTAGTAGAAAATGCTTTTCGGAGGGGAAAGGAGACGGACCAAGGAGGTCGAGTTTATTGCTTGCTCTGCTTTGGTCATAGCATTATGTTTTGCACTTATTTTTGTTCTCAGGTTCTGGCAATGCTTATGGCTTTTATCATTTGTTGCTCCAAAGACGATGATGTTCACGTCTAAACAAGAGAGGTAAACTTAGTATTTATTTTCAGCTTTTCAGTGCCAGTCACCCTTACTAAAATACTGTAAAGCTAAAAAACACGTAACAAAACACAATGACAGCGAAGAGATCACAAGGAGCATCCATCATTTTACTGCCCATATTGACAGGGAAACTTCTGGGCCCAAATTGGCCTGGGCCGCCTTAAAGCATGGGCCCAGTGGGCATTCGTCCGACGATCCCACTAGTATTGGGACCCCATGCTAATCCGTATATCTTAATATATGTTTAATTTTATCAACCGTTTACATTTTCATCCCTGTGAGTAGTTGTATGCGCTCCAGTACACTGCTTTGCCCGAGGACCCATAATGCTGTTAAAATGGCCCTGACCATCCCCATACCCATAAACCGTCCAGACTGGCATTGTCAACCGTTTCAATCCACAGAGCCCGACCCTAAACCCAAGATGACCAAATGATCCTCGTCGTTTCCTGTACTACCATACCAGGTGCACTATAGATCTCGTCATGATCGTGCCGATGCGCTGTTAAACTCCAAACCCAACTACATCCAAACTCTCCAGGCTTCCGACTAAGAAACACCATAGGCTATAGATTGAAGGCTTTTACACTCTCTAACATCTGCAGCAGCTTTTAAGGCAAAATAATACTGAAATTCCTGGGACGTTTTTGTTTTGTTTTGTCTTTTGAATTTCCATAATCTAACATTGAGGTCATATTAGTGCTGACTGAATATTTGATGTATTTTAAAAGCCTGTGCTCTGAAATTATTTTCTGTTATGAAACACTCAATACGTTCTTAGCTTTCAGTCTTCTGAAAAAAGCCGTTTGCAGTCGTGTAAGGAATATGCCACTTTAAGGCTGTTGGAAGATTTGTCTGATCTCAAGTTAGCATTCCATTTTTTTAACCTATTTTAAGCAGCTCTCCAGTGGCAAAAGAATGTTAAAGTTACATTACCAAACTTCATTTCCTGTTTCTCAAAACGGTTCAGTCTGTCGAAGAGTGGCTTTTGATCACGGCAAATGTTTTGACTTCTTGGATGCTTAGGGGAAAAATACTAAGACAAGCGACGGCATTTTTTGTGCACTGATGGGCCAAAGCGAAACACAACAGTCCACTATATTCAATCCGGAAATGTATTACAGAAAAGTAAATAACATATGCTCATGGTTCAACTGTGTGCACAGTATGGGACTGTTCCGCTTCGCACCATAATTGTCCAACATTCTCTCCAAGTGGTTATTGGCCTTCTCTGTAGCCTTCGTTCTAATAGATGCTAACTGAAATATGGAACTTCTCTTCCTCTTTCTGAGTATTATTTCTTCTGGACTATGTCTGTCATGGCGAAAATATAAGAAAGCCAGGGCCGATAAAACCCTTACGCCGGCCATACGCGCTCAGTTTTTGCTCCGTTCTAACTGTGCTGTTTGGGTTTGCACAGTTCGTTCTGTGCGTGTAGGGGGGAATTAGGTCAACTTTATCGTCACAAAATCCCGAACTGAGCAAATCAGGCTTCCTTTGAAATTGGCTTCAGACGAAGTGTAAATGCAGTGAATTTACTACGTAAATCATAGCTCAAAAAAAACTAATTACAGATTTGGAATCAGCGTGTCCACATTAGGGCGGGCTGCGCGTGCACGTCTCGATTTGATGCTTGATAAAAAAGATAGCAATTTATATTTATCCCTACCCTAGATCAAGTATATGTATAGGCCCTACCGATAAGATTGCTGTGTCTGATATTATTCAAGAGTATTGCGATTTAGCACGATTACGGCTATGTTGCACCTAGCACAGTTGAACATGTTTGCAGCCAAGAAACGTAGAGTAGTAGTAAGTCTCTCATGTGGACATATCGCTTTTTTAATCACCGTATTCATTATTTCTAAACGAAGTCTTACATTATACAATGCTCAACAAATAAAGATAGGCCATTTAAACCACTCTTAGATAATTATGAAAATCTCAGAGTACAATCACAGTTCCTTCAGTAGATTGATACATCTAGGCTTTATTCTTGTCAGCTTATTTGTTCGCCTATTCTTCGCTACTAGACTCGATATCTCGCAACGCCATTTGTCTCCACGGAGAAAACGGAATCCCACAGCGTGACAAACTGAACGTGTGGAAGGAACGAATGTTCAGTTGAATTGACTCCGGAACCAGTGTCGATGCATCTGAAGGAAATACGGAGTCAAATTAACTGAGCGTATATGGCCGGCTTTAAGTTTCAGTGACATGGTGAAAAATACTACGGTGCCGCCAATGGTGTCGTTATCCAAAGTAGAGGAACGCCAAGTCGTGTAAATACGCTTTTGATACACGCTGTATCTCATCCACCTGCTGTATTATTACGTCTTATACACCTAAGGAGTGGGGATTTATCTGGCGGTCCTAGTATTTCCTTTTCTCTCTATCTCCATTTCCTCTCGTCAGTTTCTGTCCGCACAGGTAACAGATCAGTCCTTTCCAGTTAATAAGGATTTGAGCGTCTAACAGGCAACGGCTTCGTATGCTTCCCAGGAAGCTGAGAACGTTTATGAGTGTCGTCTTTGGGTCTGTCGGATTAATAACAGATTGTGAAACGCTTCGAGTTGTACTTGAACAGGACTAGGCGCTATAAAAATGCTAAAAATATTATTTTCTTCAGCTCTTCAGAATTGAAGTTTCTTTTCCTAACTAAAGTGCTCTCACAATATTTCTCAAATATCATTTGATAAAATGTTTGGAGTTTAATGAAACAATTAAAAGTGCAGAGTGCTGGGAGAATTTTAAGATACCATTTCAAAGTCTTGAATCTGGTTAAAGCAACTTTTCGCTGTGTGACAACACAAATTCACAAAGGTCTAAAAAATGTATGACTTTCTAAGGCTGGAAAAACAAAACAAAAAAGCAAATAAATCAAAAACCACAGTAGCAACAAAAACAAAACATCTCTCACACACACATACAGACTACATGAGCAAGGAGCTGGCTTCGGCTTAACAGAAAAGATACAATTTCCATCTGACCCAGTTACAGACTATTCAACATTTCCCAGTACTCTGCTGCTATTGCCATATGAAGCCTTGATGGTCAAATAAAGAGAACAAAATCAGATAAGATGTGAGCCTCCTTATCTCCCATTGTTTACTGGAATGGAAATTTAATGTCCCGCAAAATCTGACATGTACGCAACATTACAAATGGACTGCCTAAGAATGAACCGGCCAGACTATCATTACATTGCTGCCTATGGCAAAACTGAAGGACCGAGAGCAATAGAAATCCTTGACTGCTGTCTTTTGTATAGGCCTCAACGACCTTGATTTGTCATGGGAACAAGTATTGATGAGGAATGTTACACATAGGTTACATACATTAAGGGGCGTTGTTCATTAACACGCTCGTCTTAGCTACCTGACAGAGTTGAAATGCAAACAGGAACCCTAATGGGAGACCTCATTTCGAGGATGATTAGCAATGACGCAAAAATCTAAATATAGTGTCGATAGTTTTCTCTAGTCATCGATATGATGGAGTTCACGAATTAGAATGGTCTGTCAAGGACATTTTACTGGGTTAAGGATTCTCAAGGTGTTTTATCTCGTTCATACGTTCGGCTATTTCTTGAGGTTTATTGAGCAGTCAATTTGTGGCTACTCTATTGTCGTTCAGTAATATAATATATAAGGTTCTATTCCTACATAAGGATTATTGTAGCAACTGTTTAAAATATTTGAAAAAACAGTTAAGTAAATAAATAAATGTTTACACGTAAATAATTAACATAAAAGTGGGTATAATGGATAAAAAGTAAATAAAGAAAGAAATAGGTGAATGAATGAATGAATGAATGAATGATTGAATGAATGAATGAATGACTGAATGAATGACTGAATGAATGAATGAATGCATGAATGAATGAATGAATGAATGAATGAATGAATGAATGAATGAATGAATGAATGAATGGACCTGAATAATACACAA
>JBCEWB010161060.1:0-15214 GCA_039654565.1 Peronia peronii
CCTCTAGCTGACTAATGCTGACCAGCGTTAGAGAGTACTAGATATCAGGAAGATGTTATAACAGGCACAAACTCCCCCCCTCCTTTCCCTCCTCCATCCCGCCGATTTCCCAGTTCGTTCAACGACTTATGACTCATTCATACAGGACGCAAAGAGAGAAAAACGAATGAAAAGACACAAACTCAGAGAACTTTCAGACACATTGAATGAGAAAGACGGAAAGGGGAGAGAAAGGAAGTGAGACAGTGAGATACATACTCATCAGCTTAAGAGATTAAATGAACTGCTGGAAGTTAAGAGAATAGAATGCTAAGGTTTACTAGGCTGAATCAACGGGCTAGAGGGTGGAGAGTTAAGCTGGCAGAACAAACAACAGTCAGAAGATGAATCCTTTACTGCCAACAAGAAAACATCTACATTTCTAAGACATCCTTTCAAACTGACAGACACAGCAGCTGCAATTCTTTGCCGGAAATATGCATAATCGGTCGATAATTTTATTGACAAAGCTCACTGTGTTCACGAGAAAACAGACACAAGCAAGTCAGCACAGAAAGATGCCGGCAGTACAAGAGCTAAGCCATACAATGAAAACTAGTACATGTAGTTTGCAAAAGGAATGTCTGCCACGGCCATTAGTTCATCTGACAGTGACAGGACCTTGCTGAATAATTCAGCCCTTTGTGCTTTTCTCTCCCTAATGGTGACAGATCAACAACTGTGGCCAGCTTGGCTATGGATAGGTTTACAGGCAGGACACACTCGGAGAAACTACCCAGGTCTGAAGCTATGAGAAACAGGAGAAATTTGAGAGGGGGGACAAGAAGGGATGGTTGGGAGATGGGGAGGCAGAAGGGGATCGTGAAAGGGCAGAAATCATTTTTGGAATAAAAGCCCAAATTCTTCTCTCGATCTTTGACATATCCAGGATTTTGAGATAACGAGGCTGCTTAATTCAACCAAAGGTCAAAAGAAACTAATGGGCAATGTAAACAACTTAAGGAACTACATAAAGAAACAAACAAAAGCTCCGAGATTGATTTGTCAAGAACTTAGAAACTGTATGTTTTTCTTCACAGGAGATAAACAGAACTACTTTTTTTTTAATTAAAAGAAATCATTCCTTCTTTACATTTGACTATCAAGATCTTATGTATTGTGTTACAGGGTATGAATCCTCCATAACTAATGCCACACAGTGAACACAAATGTACGCAGTATGTAATCTATGGCAGTCAACAAAGAGGAGACCGGGCTGGTGCAACCATGCCCCTAGAACCCACGACTTTCCAGAGCTGGTTTGCGGGCAGGTAGTGTAAGAAAGCATCAAATGACCTAAAAAGCAACTGGAAACACCTAGAACACCGAGAAGGTTCGATCACGTCACAAGAAAACATAACTTTTCAAAGAATGCTTTGCAAATCACAGTCCAGGACAGCAAAAGAAGCCGATGGGCAATATAACATGGATTAGATGTTGTGCTGTTGTTCGTCCATCGGCAAGGAAGAGTGTTGGCTGTTGGGCCAGTCTTTGATCTGGACGTTCTCTGACAATGTAAACAGTGAGTGGCGGGGACTGCCAGTAATCTGTTGATGGCTGTGCCAGATAGCATCACTGCCATTAATGGGGAAGGGAGAAAGAGAGAGAGGGGGGGGGGGAGGGAGGGGGTAGGTTGAGTGGGGGAGGAAGGGAAGGGGGGAGGGTGAGAGAGACAGAGAGAGAGAGGGAGACAGACAGAGAGAGAGAAAGAGACAAAGAAAATTAAGAAGTTAAAAGATTTCGAATCATTCTGTAATATTTACCTCCCCCTCCTCTCTCTCCCCCCCCCCCCCTCCCCGGTTCGTATGAATGTATTATCTACAGGCAAGCCGTTATATCGTTTAACGGTGAGCTGGAATGAAATTTAAACACAAAACCTTGTGTAAACTGAAGAAATCGAAAACCGGCGCTTGAGAGTAACAAGAGTCCAGCTAACAAAAGACAGTTTTATTCCCCTGGTACTCGAACAGATGCCATAATTTCATTCACGGCAAGGAAAGGAGTATGTCTTACCCTCACCTCCTCCTTTATGGTACAGATCGTTATCCCAATGAGCCATTGTCTCAGCCAGCTAAATTACTTTCCTTTGCCAAGTACAGAAGGTATAAGACAAGCATGGTAAAGAAGGAAAAAGCACTGCAGCTCCTGATACTTGAAACACTTGAAGCAGACCAAAAAAAAAAATGTTTAAATTAAACATTTTTTTTAAAAAAAATTAAACATTAAAAAATCACCTTTAGAAGTAACATTTTTATCATGTGGTGAATTTTTCAGAATTTTTTCTAGTCATATTTATTTCAAATACAACAACAACAACAACCGCGATTTCTTGCTTCTTCACGATGCTTTTATTACACCTCGAGTTCTTGGCAAAAGGAAGTAATTTGTCTGACGGTCAAAATGACTCATTTTCCTTCTCCGAGCAGTAACAAATTCGGCAACAACAACAACAACACAACAATAACAAATATACATGTAGTAATAAGTAAAGGAATATGTTTCATCAATTTTTCTTTCGTTTTTTCTTTCTCTTTGTATTGCAACCATAATAAATTCCACAAGAGAGATCTGTATATTGTTCACAGCGACTTCAAGCTGAGAACGGGAGTGCCGCGGCTGTGTGGTTTGGCGTCTGCTCCATGACGAAAACTATTCACGTCGTATGGTTGTATGTTCGACTCCCACTGGAAAATGGAAAGGTACGAAGATCGAAGCCTCACTCAACGGTCCCCTAGCTTCCTCTAGGTAGGGAAGCTTGACGTCTAGCCTTCTCGGAGTGATTTCGCGCTTTGAGAAAGCGAACAGGCGCACGAGGCACGGAATTTTTTGAGTCACTTTCCGTGACTGTTTGTTACGTAATGTATGGCTGCAGAAATGATTGCAGTACAATGCCAATATTTTATCTTCCCATAGATAGTGACGGGAAAATTACATTCCCTTCCCCAGTTTTTCGGGACACCCTCCTCTAGGAGGATGAAAGACGTTTATACAACGCAACCTTCCCCAGATCTGTAGGCGGGCAGCCTGAACAGCAGACGACTGGTAATCTATATCAATTTCTTTGATGCTCTGATGTCAGCACAGAAGCGCTGAGAGTAATTGGTGGGAAACTGGGTGACAGAAAAAAAACACCAACATACTGGTCAATAATAACATGTAACTGCGTTCATATATTACAACTGTTTGTAAAGCAATTCTTTTTCGAAGAATTAAAAACCAATGCGGCAGTTTGAGGATAGCTTGCCAACATTTATGCTACAAGCAGCAAAGCAATAATTAACTATATACATGTTTTTCCTTTGCAAAGCAATTACAGTAACTTACTAGTGATAGGGCAATTTGAGGAGTGGCTTGCAAACGTCCAAATTTACACACCTCAACAAACAACAAAACTGCTCAAGATCGTGATATGATTGTGTTCAGGTGTTGTCTTATAATGTAATTACATGTAGACCTATATTCCAGGAAGACAGATCAAATTTAACGATTTGCAAACATTAAAGTCATGGAAGCGACCATGAGACTGTTCAAAAGAACCTTATTCCACTCCATGGCTGTCCTTTTGATGCTTCCATCCAACTTTAAGTTGTGGCTTTGCCCGTATGGAGAAAAAAACTATTTTTCAGTCATCAATATTTACTTCAATTTGTTGGGTACATGAGGCATAAAACCACATCACAAAAAGCAAACAATAACGACAACAGCAACATTTATGCTCTTTTCACATGAATATGTTTGAGGGAACATGTTTTTCTTGCTACCACAATTTTTTTTTTCAGAATGTTTTATTCTGCAAGTTCTAAATAAAAGTGCAAAATTAATAAGGCTTTTTTATTCCCTTCTTATACAAGCTTGTTCAAATCTCCAGTCTCTGACCCATGGGAGAACACTGGCGGACTGAATTTTCTTAAAAAAAGGGCTAATTCTGTTATTCTTGTTGGTCAAACCTTTGATGTTTCAACTCAGCTTTAGCACAAAGTTCTGGCTAGGATGAATAACATGAAGTTACCATAACTCATCTTTCACTACTATGCCAGAGACAGTATAAATCATATATATGGTAAGAGCATGCCCCAATTTATAGAAACATGTCAAAGACATTAAATTTATATTTATAATTCTGTGTTCTCAGGAATATTTGAAACTGGTTTTAGGACAGACATCTTTGTGAGCCTATTGCCACTGGAGATTCATCATAGTTTCATATCAAATTAATTTTATACCATTCCAAAATAGTACAAATAACATAGCATTCCTAGTGGAGCCTTGTGAATACCATGTGGTTAGTGCTTATAAGGGTGAGTGCTTGGGTACATGATTGCAACCCCAAACAGATTGGGCTCCTACGCCTTGATTGCCAACCCATCGAACAGAAGAATAAATTTTGAAAGAAATGACCAGTCCTGTGCTGGCCACATAGAACTCACAAGCTGAGCCACCAATCTAGCTAGGAAAAGGAAAGTTTCCTCTAACCTGCCTGGGATGGGGGTGTCCTCATCCAATTGCCCATGACATGCCGCATATTGGGTACATAATTATCACTAGGCATTCAGCTGGCTTGTGTGCTAAGAATACGAAGAAGAGGAATGAAGTCTTTTTAACAGCCAAGAAGCAACACTACAGGTATAATTTATGGATAGCACCGTATGAACTGAATATAATATAAATTGTGTAAAGACAAAGTTATGTAGGACAAATTTCATCCTGTATTTTATACTGAGCCAAGGCAGAAAGAACAAGAGGTTTCCATTCATCAAATGATAATAAAGAAATGGTTAACGATGTAAAGCTATGCTAAACTAACAAGAGATTTCTATCAATCAACTGATTTGAAAGAAACCGTCCAGGATTTAGAGTCCAAAAAAAGCCATACGATCACCACCTCAATGTATTGAACAAATTAGGCCTGGCAGCTTTATATTCCTAATGGTTGCCAGTCATGGGGAGAAATAACACATACTTGTGACAAATCCCACCACATACATGATTACGTCTCTATGAAATGAATCTTCTGAGACCTCCAATCTCAAGCCTGCCATGTTATCACACAATATGACCTGACCTGATCGTAATGAACTGAATTTTTTTCTTCTTCTTCTACTCTTCATGGGTGGTGGTGTTGTTTTCACTTTTTACTTTGCATGTAAATATAGTCCCTTTGGGGTATGATCAGACAAAAAATAAATGCCCCAGAGATCAAGATGACTTTCTGACAAAGTGAGTAGATCTAAATATTATCTGAGGGAGGTAAGCTGGAAAGTCTTACAAACATTAGTGGCAGATCTTGCTCAAGCTTAACATGAAGTCCTGAAAAGAAATATTGTCTCCAACCCCTCAAAAGTTATTGTATCTAATGTGTAAATCACTTCATTTCATAATACAGTTTGAGCATCAGTTTTGATTGTCTCTTATCTATCTCCATTTGTGATCACTGTCAAAGGATGAAATCATCGCCCTTAAAATACACCTGAAAATGATGGAGGTTTACTAGCCATTAATGAAGTAGTGAATTTGATAAATACAGACAATACTGACATGAACATAAGGGCATAAGCTAAAAAAATCTTCCGATTCTCCAAAACCACTGGGCAAATAAGCACAAAGTGCAGCAAAATACAATGAGCAAGGGTAATGTACATGCAAAATTCAAATGAAAATCAAATAGTCTGTGTAAAAAAAGCAGTCTAATAGTAATAATATCTATATACATTTGAATCATGATAGACTGTGCAGGGTATGATATTCTTCTCTACATTTGGTTTTATCAATCAACAGAAACAAACTTGTTGCACCAGCATTTGGTTTTGTAGTTATAAAAACAAAATTACATATATTCCAAAAAGCAATGTACAATGTACATAAACAATATGCTCAAATATGAAATAAATCCTTACATAATTAAAGCACATAATTATAAACAATTACCACATGATGGAAAAAAATGAACAAACAGTGAGAATTACATTAAAAAATCACACATGATATCACACAAACAGGATCTGAAATGTGAGTATTTGACTGTGCAGTGGAACATGGCTTTTTTTGCAATGGAAACAACAAAACTCAAAGCATATTCCTGCCTTATTCTCCTGTACACAGTTCTAGACTGTCCTGAAGTGGACATGTAGAAATAACTGTCTAGAAAGAGGACTGTCTACTTATAATTTCTCTAATGAAGATCGCATCCTTTTTCTCATTCCTCAAAGTTGCGATTTCCTGCAAGACTGACTTTCATTAGATCTCTGAAGAAAGATCACATTTTTTTTTCTTCGTCATTCACCATTGTTGTAATTTCCTACATCCCTGATTTTAATCAGATCTTCGATGGCAGATCACATCTTCTTTTTCTTATTCTTCAAAGCTGTAATTTTCTACATTACTGATTTCAGTCAGGTGTTTGAAGACGATCATATCCTTTTCCCCTCTCCCAAAAGTTTTTTAATTCTCTGAATTGCTTATCCCAGTGCTCAAAATGTAAGGCAGGACTGATCCTAAAACAGCTGGCTTTGAAATCTAATCTCTTATTGCTGGTGATGTCATTGTCAAAGAAACTACAACTGCTAATCGCCTGCATATTTGAAGGCAGGCTATGGGATAAGGTCTCTCCCAGTCTGAGGAATCACTTGCACTACAGACCAAAACAAAAAAAACACTCTACGGAGTGCCACACACTATACTCTTTCAAGACTGATGGATTCCAACTGCTGATTTTGAATGAAAAACACGTGTAAATATCAAACATCCAGGATACTTGCCTTTTTTTTTTATAGCCTGAGAACTATTTTTTTCACCTTGAAATGTGTGTACTGTAAGAGGAAATCTGTGAAATGCACACACCCCTGTCCAAGAAGGCTAGCCATCAGAACTTTACAATTATTGTGATTTATTAGTGTTATATAACAGTTCACCTTATGAGCCTCTTTCCATATTGAAATTTTTCCCTGAAAAAGTCTGATTTGATTTTCTTATGGATATGTCTGATACCAGCATGATATGAATTCATGAAGCAAAATATAAACAGTTGCATTATGGTTCCTGTTCTGTGCATCAACTATAACAACAATAAAAAACATCAACAAAATAAAAAAGGAGAGAATGAAATTAAACACAAGAAAATAAATTAAAGAAGTAATTTTTTTTTCTTTGCAATTCTAAAGAAGTTATTATGTACACAAATGCATTACAGACTGTAATGCATTTTATTTGTACTCTATGAAGGTTTTTTTTTATATACAAATGCAGTAGTATATTTTGTGATGAAGAGAGAGCAGTGTTACCAAAATCCTATGCCCACATGTCTATTCAAAAACCAATGCAAGTCATATCTTTACAGTGAGATAACTGTCACCACAAAGCAATCCAAACATGCCATCATACTATAATGAGCTATTGTGATTCTTCGACCTTGCACTTTTCATTTACTTACAGCCATCAAAATGAATTATACAAAGATACACAGATTGCATAATTATGTCAAGTGCCTATTTGTGCACAATTCACGCTTTAAGCAAACTATCTATTCATTATTAACTCAATGACCTGGCATAGACATCCATGCAAGTACTCAACTTCCTGGAAAGTAAACACGGTAGCTGCTTGATAGTCGCTGAAATCTGTATCAGTCTAAAAAGTAATAACATTGTTTGTCTATATTAATGTTGAGATGGACATTTTCATTCTAAAAGGACAACTGAACAAAAAAAATAATAAATAAATACATCTAAGTTTGTGGTCGACAAGTGACTTAAGAGTTGTAATCAGTATAAAAGAAGGCAAAAAGCCATCAATACAGTTCATCAAAATATGCTGTAAGCATTAGTTTCAGTCTTATTGTCAAAAGATCCTGATAGATTCAAGAGAGACAGGCCAAGAGGCTCATATAATAGGACAAAAATGTACCGAGTCAAGAACTGCATCATTTCATAATAGCATGGATATTTCAAACACTGTCAGAAGATACATGTATTTAATCACTACCGAAAATCTTTGATGCATGATTTGAAAAGATATTTTGTCATTGATAAGACCTGATTTCATTGAATAAAAGAATGAGAGTCAAACCTTATATCAGATATAACATTCATTCAATATTTGTTAAAACTGAAAGTGAAAAAAAACAAGATAAAATGTATATAATATCATTATTACGGCAATATATGTTTGAGATCTGTAAAAGTACATGTATAATGCCTTATAACTGGGTGTTTTTTTTCATCAGGCTTTGCACATTGCTCACCCTAACCAAAATTTGCCAAAGACATAATCCTTGTCACTATCCTTTCAGAAAAGCCCAACTCAGTGTTATCTAGTTTGAGAAAAAGGACAAAAGTTATTTTGTAGAAAGTAAAAACTGCAGAAATTGGGGTTTCACATACAAAGTAGCATTAAATTGCTGGCTTGCTGAGTCCTTAACACCATATAGAGTCATGAGGGCACCACCTCAGGCATTTCCATATCAGGTCTCTCCACTGCCCTCTGTTGTGTGCGAGGATCTGTGTCTTCACAAAGTTTCAGCATTAAGTTATAGAAATAAAATAACAACTGTTTAATTAGGATACTTATATAGGAATCATTATGGCTAGCATTATAACTCAACACCTGAAGAAAAAAAAGATAACGTTAGTAATTGTGGAATTAGAGTCAGATAGTGACACTTTGAAATGAGAAATCTTGACACATTTTTTCTTACCCATAAGGACATGCCCTACAAATCTGAATTCATGAAAACCAGAAACTTCAGTGCTATCAATTTTTTAACTTTGAATGGCAGTACTATAGACTAAAACTAATATTAATTCATAAATCATTAAAAGGTGAATCTGAAATGTGTGCTCTATTGTCACCCAGATTTGATGTCCTTCTCTATCTAATGTAATAATTATCTCTGGTTATATTTTCAGTTAAATTTTTTTTTTTTCAATTTCAAATTTCTGGTGTTTCCCTTTCACCTCTGTTGTGTTTGATATTGCTATTTTATATGCACATATCTGTATGGTCTATGAGTGCATTCATGCTAACTCGATCTCTTGATGATGAGACCCGGACATTTTCAGTCTGAACAGTTAAGACATTACACAAATAATTGCACTGTTTGCACATGCATCCTGCCACCCCATATTTTGTCCATATTGTTGCCTGCAAGATCAGTTTAAATAATGCATGTTTTATCTGTGTAATCATTGGGTTCACAAGGTACAGTCTGAGTTAGTGCAGATGTGCACATTATTCCCCACCCTCTATATGGCTGATGCTGTTGCTACATGCTGACTGGTGACATGAATCATCACCCAATGGAAAATGTCAGGTTCAGTTTGACCATAAGAAGTTGCGCTCAGTATGAATATGCAGTATGAACATGCCCTGAAAGAGATATTCTTTTCTGGCCAATATGACCCAGTTTGCAAAGTACAATCAGGAGAATAGAAGTAGTCAAAAAAAGAAAACTTCCCTGATGTCTCAAGTGCAAAATTAATAACTTAGTGAACACATGCCCACTACTCTTGGCCATTATACATGGACATGACCATGTCCCCATACTATTGTATTTTTCTATGAAACATCTTCATGTTTCATGAAAACCAGTGACCTGCTGTCTCCTGCTGTGTCCTACTTATGAGGAAAGATGTTATGAGTTTGTCCTAGCAGTTTTTTCTCAGGATTAAAAATGTCCAAAGACAGTGGCTGGTAAAGATCAGGCCTGATGGTACATCAGACTTCCAGGTAGGCTAAGCCATTTGGAGCAAGACGAAGTAAAAATTTGGTAAAGTAATTCTAATGTTCACCTGGCATTGGAAGGTTAATTAAGAGCAGTCCATTTAGACGACTAACATGAAATGCATTAAACCATGCTTGATCTAGAGAGGAGTCAGAGGGCTTTTTGTTCTCAGCCACCTGGACAGCTCCCATTCAAATTTTAATGACACGCCACTCTGTTCAGAATGCAAAAATGAAGCTGTTTATAGATTAAGTTGATTTGAATCTGACCTAAATTCACATTGTCTGATGTTCACATTACTTAATCATGCATTTACAAAACACTGATTGGCCTGACTCAGTAACTTTTTTTTCACTTTTCAGACTCAAATTGTTGTTTTGACTTTATTCAGATATTTCCTTCCCAGGGTTTGGGAATCATCTAACATGTTAATAGCAAACAGCCGGGGATACATTGCTCATCCATATAAGAGACAAATAGAAGTAAATCAGTATACAGCTGTAAAATAACTTCAAAGACAGATAAAAAGAGACACAAAAGAAAACTTAAGGATAACTTGAATTTGATGTGTGATAGAAATATATGTTGAATGTAATATAGTTTGTGTCTAGGAGTTTTCTGCACAGGCTGGTTATATATTATATAGAACATTTCTACTGTAACTCAAAACTTAAGGATGGAGATCATAAAAAACAACCAAATAAAAAAAGAATGAAATATCAGGAACTACATGTGACCTCTTTCACACTTTGCCTTCAAAGAACTCTCAAAATGTCTCACCTGGATTGATGTTTGTTCCTGAGTAGCATATTTTTATTTTCATACAACTGTTGTGAATCAACCACAAAGCTACCAGATATGTTGCACTTATTACACAGTCTTAACAGTTTGGCAGTATGTCTGAGAGCTCAGTGAACTATTCTTGCCTCTGTGTGGTGAGTGTGTGCAAAAGCTCTAATGTGATACCTGATCATCTCATGTGGGACAAGGTCACAGGGTTACCAATACTGACAGGAAATCTTCAGCGAAGAGGCATAACTTTCTTGGTTTAACAGTAAACATATCACATAAATCAACAGGCAAGTGCTTCATTACATATTACATTACACAAATCATGAAAAAGATAAGCTGGTCTCCCTATATTTAAATATGATTCTGTAACCTGTTCTGCGGGGATGTTTCTAAGCTTATGAACTGATAATGATGAAAGGTTCCACTTGTATGTAAACATACTTGAAATAATAATGAAATAATAATTATATTTCATTGTGAATCCCTTGGACAACAGAACTCGCATACAATGTGAATATATGTAACATTATGCTTTAACAGCTCTAACCATTAAGCTTCCTTTACAGAAATGAACATGGCCCTTAGGTTTGAAATAACATGAGGTGCAAATTCCTATTCAACTGAAATCTTTCTGTTTTAAATGTTCCACATCAGGTAGATGTCAATGTGTCTTTACTAATATTATTCTTGAAAATACTTCCTTTTGATGTATTATGGAAGGATAGTCTATCTCAAGCTTCCTGCTTAACTCACTCAATCTCATGATCAAGATATCTTGGTCGGAATGGATAACACATTGAATTTCGGTTCCCAAATCGTGCCTGTTTCATTTTCTCTTGGCAAATCATTATAAATTTTACATGACTATTATTCTCAACTAATTTCCAGTAGAGGGGTCATGGAATTGATAGCCTAGCTTCATTTTTCCGGCAGAGAAAATGCGCGTTTTGTGAACCGAGTGAAGTTGGTCATTGTGTTCAAATGCGGCACAGGGACTAGCACGATCAGCTGATCTCCACATGTAAACATGGATTTAGATCTAGCTCTAGATTTAGATCGATCTTTTAAACTGCAAATACCTATAATGATGTGATTAGATCTACAGGCAGCAGAGCGATTAGAACGAAATCGTCATTGATTTAGATCTAGATATAGATCTGGTCTGTTTAACAAAATTTCATTTTTGGTAGAAAAGTACTCTTTTTTTGCATGGATTTTGTGACAAAACCACATCAACCACATACTTCATACTGAATAGGTTTCAAGTATAATATTTCATTGTTACTTGAGCGAAGTTTCATGAGCATTGAGCAATATTTCGTGATACTGACGCAATCTGCTTATACTAATGAAAGGCCAGTTCTGGGGTGCAAAACCAAGAAAATTGGTCAGGACTTAGTGAGTTAAGCTTCCAGCTTGAAGAGTCCATCACTCTGAAATATATATATATCTGTTCTACATTTACACTATTCTCAAAAATATTCTTTTCCAAAGTATTATGAAAATAAATCCCTCTACCATTCTATTTCAAACAGATTGTCACATCAGGCAGACATATGTAACTGTGTCCACATATATATTACTGTTGAAAATATTTCTTTTGCTATATATCATCAGAAGACAATTCCTCTTTTGTAGAAGGGAACCCTCTGTTTCCTATTTTCCTTTAAGTATTGTTTCATTCAGCTGTAATTTCCTGAGAAGTATACCAATTTCCAGTGCAAGGGACACTTCATCTATTCAAGATTCCTTTACAATGTAAATAAATCACTCAAAAACAGTTCTAACACAGAAAATTTAGAAACAAGATATCCCAGTAGTGCTTCAAGTATTGTGACATGTGTAAACAACAGCTATGCCCTCTGATATAAGCCTCAGACAGACAAACTGTGGAGTTGGGATAAACATTCACAAGGAGAAGAAAATCATAACATAGACAATTTTGACAGGGAGAAGCCAGATTAATGAAATAAAGCATAGTATCATAACAAAATCCAGTCCTGTTCACAGTGTCTGCCAAACACATAAATTTGTTCTTGCACTGAGAGAGTGAATCACTAGTAAAAGACATGCCATTTTCGGAGTTAAGTTTCATCTGAGGAGCGAGGCATGACTAGGGCAGCTCAAAGGCCTAAACAAAACAAATGACAAATTGTTAAGATCACTTCAAGAATTGTAACTTCCACAATCAGAAGATATAACATCATGTCTTTTGCTTTCTAATTTGTAAACACTGTCAATTAGCCATCTATATTCATTCATAAACTTTCTGTTTTCTAACAGAAACAAACATGAATTTGTACTAAAATAACTAAACATCTAATCAAAATAAATTCCTTTTATTGTATAACTTACTTTATCAGCATACAATATAAAAACATTCAAGTTCATTGAGATATTACAGTTGGAGACTCTCAACTAGCTACCATTTTATTTTGCACATCTTGACTGTTAAAGAGTTCACAACAGACTGCACGAAAAAGTAATGTATCCAGTGAATGAGTATTTTATAACAACAAAACAGGTGTGAGAGGCTGCAGCCCATTTAACGAGATTTACACTGAAGCCATATCAAGAGAGCCATTTCAACACTGCTAAAATGAACAAGTCACGAATGAATATCATCTAAAGCCAAATGTTACTCACCAGTAAACAATGAATCATTCATCTTTTTATTATGAAATTATTTCTAGATATGTGATGGCGTTCAAAACTACAGCAAGAAAATATCAAGAGATGACATTTAATTATCATGAAAAGACAGGTGTGCATAGTCACTAGTGCTGCAAATATGAATGCACATTTTGGCTTAACCTGAACTGTTCCTGTTGACACCTGCTTGACAGAGAATTCTCACCCACTCTGTCTGTTCAACATAATCAAAATTCAAAAGCTGATGGAGATAATACATGTTTTGCTAGAAAACATCTACAGTAATAACAGGTATCATGTAATAAATCCTATCCTGATCAGCACAGATTCTTAGTGGCTTACAATCTATTATTGACAGACCCAGTAAAACTCTGACGCACATTCTCAGCTTCCTGGGAGACATACAAGGTAACTGCCTAATAACTGCCCAGATCCTCATAAACAGAACAATGGCATTCTCTGTCTATAGTCAGGTATCTATTTTCAGTCTGAGTCCAATTGCAAAATGTGTGAAAATTGTCTTTCTCAAGGACAAGATGATAAGTTAATGACTGGAACAATTTCATCCATTTATTCTTTTGATGTACATGGATATAAAATTCTCTCTGCAGCTGTTAGATGCATACATTTTTTGGCACAAATTCACAAGCCAGTGAACTGACTAGTGACTGCAGACCATACCCGTGATTAAAAAGCAGAATTTTAGGTGAATGGAAAGGAGGACTGAGGGATCACACAGGAAATCTAATGGTAAGCAAGATAAAGGAGCCAAGAGTCTCCTTTCCATGACAATTCTTTCTTGCGTTGAACAGAGCTTTCACCCTCATCATGTGCAGCACCCTAGACTAGGAACAAGTTCATTTCTTCTTACATCAAATGGCCTGGATGAACAACAAGATCAATGTCTGGCTGTTCAGCCTATATTTGTCTTGTTGTGATCTGTTTCCAGAAGCTTGGGAGAATGTTGCCTAAGTATCTGGCTGAACAATCAATGAATGTGACAAACATAACTGGAAAGATGTATGACTGTGACAGTTTCTTTTATCTGCTAGACTTAAGGCTCCATCAGTATGAAAGAATCCATGAATGTGACAAATATATCAGCCTGAATAGTAAGTTCAAAAGTGTGACTGCAAAGGTTCATATATATGATAACTGTCCCATATCAATCTGGGCAGAGGATGCAAGAATGTGACTATGGGAGATTCTATGACTATTATCTCTGGTGATGGGTGGTGATTCCATGGATGTGATAATTATTTGATGTATAAGCTGTCCATGTCAAACCATGGTGAAGTGCAAATGTCTGAAAGATTCCAATGAATGTAACAAATGTATTACAATTGTCTGGCTGAATGATGGCTTCATGAATGTAAAAATATCTGAAAGGCTTCACTGATGTATCAGCTGTTCATATCAGATCCAGATAAAGCATCAATGAATGTGATAATTGTGTGAAAGATTCCATGAATATAAGAAATGTTACAACTACCTGCCTGGATGATGGCTCCATGAAGTGACAAGCATCTAAATGAAGCCTATGTAATATACTGACATCTCAGGTTCAAAAGTTCCAAGAAAGCAACAAGGGACTGAATAGTTCAGGGACAGAACAAAACAGTTTTAACATGTGCCACTCTGTGGATGTCACATTTACTGGATATCTGTCACAGCGATGAATTTTTGAATGTGACCGAGTGTTTGGAAGATTCTATGAAAGTAATGGGAGCTTATTTACTGCCTGGGTAAGTGGTAGTTCTATAAAGATGACAAGGAAGCAAAAAGGTCCCTTTTAATGAGCACTGCCTCAAGTATCATTTAAGAAAACTCCTTGGTGAATGTAATAAAAGACAGCTACACCACAGACATAACACAATAGCTGGACATCTTTCAGTCTCTGGCTGTAACAAATGTTGGATATCTATCAAAGTGATGATCTATGAATGTAGCCAATGTCTGATATTTCTAAATCGTCTTATTGATTGGGGGGGGGGGGGGAGGGGGGGGGGGGGGGGG
>JBCEWB010161060.1:15224-25843 GCA_039654565.1 Peronia peronii
CTTTTTCTCCCCCCCCCCCCCCCCCCCCCCACTCTCCAAGTCGTACATCACACAGAGGAGCAGAGGAAAACTTTGTTACATGGTCCTAAAAGCAACAAATGAAACACTTATCTTCACCAATGATGTATTTCCCTTTGGTCCCCTGTTTCCAAAAAACATTGTTTAAACTGAGTTCCAAATGTTGGGTTTTTTCGTCTCCTATCTAGCTTACTATTTCTCGATGCCATCTTGCTCTCTGGATGTTATTTATGAATGCTATTTACGCTTCAGCTTCTCTGGATTGTTTGAAGCCATATTGGAGAAATCTCGGAACACGTCTTGAAACGTTTCATCGCCTGCAAGATACCAAACATATATAATAGGATTTATTGTAGGTCTACGGAGGCAATTTCTTCATTTATAGTTATAAAAGCTGGTACTGATTTTGCTAGTGTAAATTAGTACTAAATATTTTGTAAGAAGTCTATATGGTGTTGCATTAATATGCCACTTTGATCACTGTTTTCTAAGTACGTTGTAACCTCATTTGGCTTCTCTGGGCACTCTAATAAAAACAAATTACTATTCCTCCTAAAGAAATGAATGATAAAAAATTCACAATGTGTACAAAAACCTTTATACAAATTAAAAAACATGGGTCACATATACTGAAATGCACTTTAACATCCAATGGCAATATTACAGAAAAACGGTCTCTTTAGTGTCAGACAGTGACATTCCTAATACTTTCAAGTTAAACAGGTCGAAGCACTATTTTCCAATAAAGATAATCAAGTCCTCAATCTGTTGACCCAGACAACGTCCACTTCTCTATTATCTTTCTATATCCTCTTATGCCCAATTAATGCCACAGTCTCAATTCACAGAAAATAAAGTTTTTTTTCTCCACCGTGGCCACTCAAAGAGTTTTGCAAGACCCTTCTAGTCCTTCTCAAAGTGCTCAGTCTATCAACCCCTCCAATTCTAAAATCTCTGCATATTTACTATCTTTTATCTCTTCTATATTTTAACAATGACAGTTGGCACACTCATAATTTCACTGCCGGGTGTTTCATGACATGTTGCATTAATTAATTCTATAAATGTGGCACAATTTCTCCAGATCCAGTTGCTGCACTCTTGATCATCAAAGAGTTAATGGATAATAACACAAAAATGCCTTCAAGAAAAATGAAACAAACACAAATGAGAGCACCCCTTCACTTCACCTGACGAAAATCTGTGATGAAGCCCCCCTGGTACTGGATTAGTCTATAACCACTATCAGTTCAGTAACGAAGCCCCTCAGTGTTGTGCGTCATCTTCTTCCAGGCATACTGATATCTAGAAGATCACTTTGTGCTGTGTGCCATTTTATTTGTTTTATTGCCCATGACTGTGTGTTTTTGTTTTTATTTTTTCTTTCTTTCTTCTTTCTTTCTTTTTTTTCTTTTCAACTGCTGAAAATAAATGCAAGGAGAAGCATCTCTTCAAGAGGAAAGGTAAATATTTTAAATATTTGCACAAAGCCTGTGCTATGTAATTTGAGACAGCATATGGATAGAACGAGTAAGAGAGAGCAAAAACAAGGAAGAGGGTGAGATGAGAAATAAAAAAAGGCCATACAATTTACAGGCTACAATAAAACCCAACCTTACCAGGATTGCCTAGATAGCCATCGGATTCTTTCATTTCATCATTCAGCTTGGCCAGTCGAAGCCTAGGAAAAGAAAAAAGTAAATTAAAATCACTGCTATAAACACTTTTGGTTGGACCAGTATCATTATATTTTGTATCAGTGCACAGATCTATAAATTTTAGGCCAAGTCCCTGTAGCCCATAAGCTAAGCTTACTGATATGAAAAGACATCACAATGTATGTAACAAAAAAGAACAGGACAGCAGAAGAAGAAGTGGGCTGACAACATTAGAGACTGGATGATGCCAGCTTTGCAACAATCCAAACCCTGGCTGGAAACCAGCAGGAAATGGAGAATGGCATTCTCAGTAGTGCCCCAACAATTTTATCAGATCCAGGAACAATACCATGCTTTTTCTAGGAAGTAGCTCAGAATCTGTAGGTTATTTTATGTCTTCTCACTCCAAGTTTGTTCTTAATTACCGTGTCCTTGCAGGCTGTGACCTTCCTAGCTGAGGGAACTCCTTTCTAAGCTAAGACAGCTAGGATGAATCTATAACAGAATGTAACTCCGATCCAGTAAACTTCTTAATTCTTTTCCAGTCGAACCACTTTCTTTCAAACCATTACCTGACAGGAAGTGCAGTAACCTATCATAAAACCCTCTCTCACAGTTATCTATGATGAGCTGGTATCAGACATAAGTATTTTCCTTTCTCATTCCAGATTTTGAGGAGGGTTGGGGATGGGGTTAGGCGTCTAAGAGTGGTGGGTTGGAGATGAGGGGAAAGAGTGGATTATTCCTACACCAACTCAGTGATAGGTGAAGCCTTACATGTGAGAGTCATATACCTCATACTGGCCAATCAATACTGTCTGCAGATGGAGTCTGCTGACAAGTTGTGTAGGTGGTGAAATAACCTAGATACTGAAAACAGAACATCAGCTGGCTTTCTTAGCCTGCAAGCAAACTCACAAATCTGATCTCTTGAGCACATAATGCGATACAAAAGTGTATCAAATGCAATACAAATGAGTACCACATTGGGACAAACATACAACACAAAGCTGACTAATAATCCCACATCTCCATTCAGTATTGTGCAACACTGGCATGGTCATGGTCAATAGTTTTGCTGATTCTAACAATTTCATAATAATGGGGAAAAAAAATATAAAAAATTCTTAGATGCTTTTCCTGTTCTCACCCAGGAATTTTAATGTCACAAATTATAACCCGCTTGATCTTTAACAATATTTAATAGACCATAGTATGTTCCTTGGTCACTCAGAATAAACTGGAAGTCCCTGGACTTTAGGGGGGTTAAATGTGATGAAGGTGCACTGATATCAGTCTTTGCATATTCAGAACTTGAAAGAACATTCAATTCTGAATAAGAAAATAGTACTCTTATGACTATAAGACATCAGGATGTTATAAGGTGAATATATAGATTTCTGTCCTAAACTGTTCATCGTTGTCCATTTTTCTCTTGATTTTAGTTAGTGCTCAGTGACCACCACTGTCTCCACAATTTGCAGATCTCCAGCTATAGCCAAGCTAATTAAAAGCTTTTTCACCATATGCCACGGATCGAGATAACCGCCTCCAGGGGATTGAAAGACGTACTTAGACCACAACCACATGCAAGTATATGAATTGAGGTTTTTCAATTTGCTGGAAAATCGACATAACATCATTTTGACCGGCTGCCAGACATAATCTTCTTGGACAGCCAATTTTAGTAAGCACATGAATAAACAGACAGTGTATTTGATATTTCAAGAATGAAATGAAGATACAAATATATTTTTTTCTTCTTCTCTTTTTTTTTTATGCTATGCTCCCTGCCATATTTACAACACCAGTATTGCACTGTCTATCCTTTCACCAGGCCAGAGAATGAGCAATCATACAAAATAAAAGTATGCCCAAAATCTATTTTCATCAACATCAAAACACACCTGATGTAATTAAAAAACTCAATTTTTTTTTTTTTTTAAAGCACTTAAGAATTATCACCATGAGAAAAAAAACAACTTTGCATCACATAGTGGTTCAGAATTTTCCGTCATTTCCATTTCCACCCCTCATATGGTGACTGTGAGGTAAAACTGCTTTAACATAATTTACTTCTACAGTAAATTGACCGCCACTTCAAGTAGGTCTGGGATTTCTTTCTATGGAAAGTTCAAGCCTAATACATTATGATACTTACAGCGTGACAATATCAGCATTGGCATTGTCAACCGCAATCATCAAAGGTGTCTGAAGTATTATAAGGGAGAACATGAGTCAAAATAGGCAACAGTTTCAGTTTATTTATATCACTACAGGATGGAGATGGACACCAAAACAAAATGGTTTCTCAAAGAAATGTGAGTGAAACTTTCTTACCCATGCATATGTCTGCCTAGTTTGGTAGGGAGATTTGTAAACAGAAATGTTTATCACTGCTCAAATACCCAGTCTAGTTCAAACAAATTACTTCCATAAAAAAATAATTTCAACCTTCCAAAAGTCTGAAATTCTCACTTCTGAAATTGCAAAATTGATTGTTAAGAAGGGGAAATATTCTCTGGTATCTCAGAAAAAAATCCATTCAATTTCTGTTTTAGTAATTATGTCATGGCATATTGTTTCATATCTATCTATTATCTATTATCTATTATACTGAATCTTGTGAGATAAGTACTCTATTCCTGATACAGAAGTAGCCATTTTTTATATGGCTGTCACTTCATCTTACCTTGCCAGCGTTATCTTTGGCATTCTGGTCCGCCCGTCGCTTCAAGAACTGGCACACTTGTCTGCAAAACAAATACACAAAGAACTATATCACTTTATTTTATACACCTCTGGTTTTGCTTCAAAAGTTTTCATAAAGTTTTTTTTTCAAATCATCAGCCCTTGGCCATTTTCAAAGATGAGTATGTGGTAGAGGGAGAAATTTGGTGTGACTCCATAAAATTACTTGGATGTGAAATTTTTCATGTTTAGAATTATTGGTAGCAATGCAAAAAAAAAAACGTCTGCTTTACTTTGGTGAAAGAATTACAAACAAAGAACCTATGCTGAAGTTTGTAGATTCAAAGTTAATGAGCTACTGTTTTTTTTTTTTTTTCTAGCCACCAGGTTACTTTCCTTTACCAAGTACAAGAGTTGTATACTACAGGCATTGAAGAGAACAAAAAAAAAAAAAAATCCTGTTACTTGAAACATGTCACAAAACATGAAAAAATAATCACCATGAAAAAAAAACCAACAACTTTGCATCACATGATGGTTGAGAATTTCCCACCATTCATATTTCAAATAATAAGAAAGAAAAAAGAAAGATGTTTCTTTCTTCACAATACTTGCATTATACCATGCGAAACCATCGGAGGGAAGTGATTTGGCTTATGGTCAAAATGGCTCACTGTTGTGACCCAGCGGTCAATAATATTCAGGCTTCTGACTGAAACTCTCTTTGACATCCTACTCAATTCATCTGGCTTTGCAACAAATGAAACTTTCACTACATCGTGTAAGCTCTGAAAGATGGAGAAGAGTCTCCAAGTAAGATGTTTTGGGAGGAGAAATCACTACTGCCCTGTGGGTCCCCTGTCTGTACTCACCCTGTATGTCCCAGTATGGTGGCATGATGTAAGGGAGTGCTCCCATTCTTATCCTTCCTGTCCAATTTGGCATTATTTAACAGCAAGAATTCACAGGCTGACAGAGAGCCCTGGAATGAATCATTTGTAATATAAAGTATTTGTTGACAAATCAACATTGAGAACTTTGACTCATGCAGTGAAATCTAGCAGCATCAAGTGACTGATCTGATTATTTTCTCACAAAATGACATATAAAATACAACTGCTGTGTGAACATATTTGTATGTCATCCTCTGAACTAAAGTATTATTCTTCAAACATGAACAAACACGTCATTTATTCTACTACAGGACAAAAAAGATGCATTCTGAAAATCACAAATTCCTGCAATTCTATACACATAAAAGTTCTGTTTTTCTAGCATACATCATACATATGTATCTACTCCAATTAAGACCATGGTCATAAATCTGCATCTTTATTCCAACATAGGAAGATAACCTTGCCTAGACTACAGATTATTCCCAGCTGGACTGTAAAAATATTCTGCAAAAATCAATCTCCCATCAAGAATGCACATGATCCTCTTTTTATATCTGAGTGTCCATCCAGAGGAAGCAGTTACTACACATTATTAATTGCCCTATTTTATACTTCAGCTTTGTTACAAATGAAGTTTCATATCCATCAACAATTTTGCTCTCATCAAAGATCTGTTAATAGGTAAATTTTGAACTCGGCTTTTTCTCATATTTGTCTGATCAGTTAACAGTATGATCATATGTGTAGATACTCTAATTCAGTCACAGGGTAGCTGTTGATTCTACAGATGACAGTCCAATTCTCAGGTTACTCACCGTTTGCACTGCTCGCATGATGGGAGTTTTCCCATCTTCTTCTAGGTTTACCCAATTTGGATCTGCCCGGTTGGCTAGTGCCTCCAACATAACTGCCAAGTTGCGGGCTCCGCTGGCCTTGTACAGCAGGAGGTTCGGATCCAACTTGCTCATGTCTTCCCAGGATGTGGTGAAGTCATCCCCGTCCATACCACCACCTACGCCACTGTCTCTAGCACCGGATGCATCGTCATCAAAGTCCTGGCCTGAATCATCTGAGCTCTCCAAGTCAAGACCTTTACGCACATAAAAAAAAAAATGTGGATAAGAACAAAAAATAAACCATGGGATTTGTCAGTCTTTCACGATATTTCCATGTAAAGGAAAGATAATGATATCAACTATGTAAAAATGAAAGATTTCAAGATTTATTTTTTGGGAAGTTTAAGACTCCTGTGATGTCTTGGAGACATATTAAAGTTCTCTGGAAAAAAAAAAATGATTATGAGGTTTAGCCTGTGATCTACCAATGAGTCCTATAGACATAAAAACAAACATGAAAAAGGAAAAAAAAAATTTATCATACGCCATTCTATTTATCTCTCAAGACTTTTACACATCTATATCTTATCCCTGCTCTTCTCTTTCTTTCTCTCCACCTTGCTTTCCCCACTCCTCCTGACTGTTTCCTTTTCTCCCCTCCCCAATCTCTCTCACACCGTCGTTCACTCCTCTTCTTCTCCCTACTGCTCCAAAGCAGTAAGAGGTATTAGAGGCAACAACCAATATCCTGAATCAAAGTACCCATGCACAGATATGTATCTGTAGTATGGTTAGATGTCAGCAGCTCATGCATATAACTATCATAATATATATATTTTCTAGATCTCTAAGGTCCCCCAAGCACTATGTGTCTCTCTGATACTAACTCTTTCCTTAATATTGGCTCTGTAGTGGTCTAAATCATTCAAATATTTCAATCAGCCAAGATGCCATGTAAAAATAATATTTTATATATATTCAGCTCAAGCCCTAAATCCTGTACAAATGTGAACAACAACAAAAGAAATATTTATTTCATTTTTTCTCTTTTTTTACAGACAAAAATTAAACTACAGGCAAGTATTATTAAAAAACAATAATAACAACATCAACAAAAAACTAAGACAAAATGATAGGATTTGTCACTGACAAGGGCCACAAATACATCACAATGTCACTGTCACTCAAAACCTGCACTAGTCAAGAGATCATTAACTTACATCTGATCTTGGACTGTGCTATACAAATCAAAGGGTGAATCAGCCTATTGAAAATAGGACTAGAGATGGTAAGGAGAATGATGTATATACATAAAATCTTACACTAACAATCACATGGAGTAAAGCAGTTATCTAAAAACCAAAATAGAAGTATAGAGAGACATAATCACTGATGTTCATTAGTACAGACCTGGCACTCAATGAAAATGAAGAAGGGTCCTAGCAATGTCCTGACTTCTGGTCAGTTTTATTTGTGTGTTGTTGTTGTCATATTAACTGAGGGTTTTCTGTGCTATTTACGTCGGAAATATTTACTCATGAGCTGTGTACATTTCATCCTCATAGTTTGAATTAATTAGATAAATGAAAATTTTGATAAATTAGAGATGATATAATTCAAAATCTTTACTTTGATAAATTAGAGATGATATAATTCAAAATCTTTACTTTGTTGTGATATCACTTTTTCCATCAAACTATTTACTGCAAATATATTACAATGAGAAATGAAAGAAAAATGTCATTAGGCACATTATTTGCTTAAAAAGACTGTCCGAAGAAAGGATGGGCTTTTTCTCCACATCCACATATATTTCCTAAGACCAAGCAGACATCTTTTTGTTCTGTAACTGTTTAACAGACAAGAGGCTACATGGGAATGTGCACCTATACGAGTTTGATGATTTCTAATCACATGTGCAATTTGTGTAATAGGCATGAACACTGCAGTGTCGGATGAGATAATTCATCATAACAAGTGCTCAAATTTTTGTAAGTTCATTAGTTGCAAGAGTATTCAAGACTGCCATTCCTGGAAGATTTGTCTAAGCTCTACAGGCAGAGAAAATAAAGTATAGCACTACATATCATCGCCTTGTTCTCCCTCACTAATCCTTAATCAGAACCTACAAATCTCTTGCGACCAGGGCAAATGAGTTGGAAGTCGCGTCGGGCGATCTCGAGTAACTGTCGTTTTTACCTATTTCCTGACTCAGATACCAAAATTCATACCAAAATTTATATTTTTTTCATTTTTAAAAAAGGTTAAATTTTCGTTTTGTGAAAAAGACAAAGAAACAAACTTGGTATTTGAGTCAGAAAATAGTTAGGAACGACCATGGCTCGATATCACCCGGCGCGACTTCTGACTCATTTACCCTGGGCGCAAGACAAATTGCTTTATACTTTTTTTTCATGGGACAGATGTCTTTTAGTCTCTCTCATCTCCCTACAAGTAGAATGTGAGAATTAGCTTTTAGTGTTCCCTTCTATCAGTAACAATCTTGTCCTTCTGTCTCCCCCTTCCCCCTCCCTCCCTGCCCCCCTGATAAATATGATTTGAGAATCACTTTCCCTTCAAGTGATAATGTCTTCAATAAAAATTATGTGGTAGTGTTCAAAACAGTTGCTCACAATTTACCTTGCCTCAAAAATTTCTTGATGGTTTGACACGTTTTTACACTAATAGATGGATGAAACGTTAAAAACTTATGCCATCAATACATAAACATAATTAATTAAGTGTAATTTAATCTTCCATGAAATGATCACAAATGTTCATGACACATGATCTTCCATGATACCCACATAGATGTAAATTTTCGATCTGATACAAAATGCTGATATACTGATGCACTTGAACATGAGTACTGTCAGCCTATTGCAAGATGATGAGATATGAATCTGCATGATGTTGTATATGCTCATGATGATGTTTGATATGGCCGGTGGATAAAACTGTCTGCTAAGGGATCTTACTCTTGGTCAGCCCTTGCACCCGAGGCTGAGGGCTTTCGTTGCCAAAGACGAGACCACCGATGGCCGGGCTGAGATCGGCCATGCTGCCCATTCCACTGCTGTTGCTGCTACTTTCTTTGGTGGTGGCGGTGTTAGATACAGACAAGACAGCTGCAAGAGTCAGTCATGTGACAGGGCGGGAAGACGAGCGAGCACGGGTTGGCGTGAGGCAAAAGAAAAGAGTCAAGGTTAGTCAGCACGAGACAACAATGGGGTCATCAACTTACAAAAAAAAACTGAAACGACAATGTCCATGCCAGTTAGAGCGGAGAGACACTTTGTTATCGCACAGTCCCTTCTAATTCATTTATCTCTTTAACCACTCATTCCCATTTTTCAAAAAAAAAAAAAATTAAAATTGTAGGAATTTTGAATCACTCTGTAATATCCAATTTGGTCTTCACCTACTATTAGATCTAATATGCTTTTTTCTTGTGCTTGTTTCTATGATCCAAACTAGGTATTCAGTGATTTCAATACCACAGGTGGGCATTTACGGAAAATTGCATTAAAAAAAAAAAAGTCAGTCTTCATTACATAATGCCAAAACTACCTTTAGTCTCATCATTACTTAACACTGGTATGAGTTTTTCACTCAACTCTGGCCATCACGCATATATCATTAGTAAGCATATGCCAGGACGCAATACATGCTCACAGTTGGAAAATTTTGGCTCTGGCCACTTTACACGTGATCCTGATATATCTGCCAGGATGCATTATATGATTATTAACTGAAAACTTTGATCTAAAATAGGTTCTGGTAAAGGTTGCCCCACAATGTCTGTCTTTCCTTTCAAACTGGCAATGGACAAACATATCAAACTAAAGTGTATACAAAATCATAAAATACAGGAAAAACTGATTCTGAAAATTAGAAAAATAATTAAAATAACAGAAAAGGGGGATAAAATAAACAACATCTAAAGGGGAACAACTGGCACTGATGACTGATCTTGCCGCTGGCTGGTATCATGACCCTGCTGTCATAGCCGTGCACATCAGTGCGTTAGCATTCCTACTAGTGTGGTGCTGTGCCTTAGGCAGCGATGGTGAGTTCTAACAGTGCTGGGGTAAGAGCAGCAACAAATTATACTACTCTTATACTGTTTACTCCAGCATGCAAAAACAAGACGGTGACTGGGAAAGACTTTAACAAATAACTATGTTTAAAAATCAAAATACAGTGGTCTCTGCCTAAGAACCCTCCGCCTAACAGTCCAGTCCACCTAAGAACCTGCCTCTGCTGCGAAAAGGAATTTTTCCTCTATAATTTGCCCCTCTAAGAATCCGCTTCGGGCGCTCCCAAATAAACAAATCCGCCTAAGAGCCCGGTGCCGGGCCAAAACACCCGAGTACTTTTGGTACATTATACTGTCCACTTGAGAGAAATGCACAGTGCTAGATGTGCAGTAAAATGGGGACAGGTGGAGAGAACAGGTAGACAAAGGAATGGAAGTGATGGTTGATGTATGACTGCATAATCAGGCCACGTTGTTGACT
>JBCEWB010161071.1:0-10451 GCA_039654565.1 Peronia peronii
TCTATCTATCTATCTATCTATCTATCTATCTATCTATCTATCTATCTATCTATCTATCTATCTATCTGCCTCTTTGTCTATGCTATTTGAGTGCTAGATATTCCGAAGTAATTATAGAAACAAACGAGGCTTACCTTGGTAAGATGATGGTTGTTTCTGATTTTATCGACTCTATCGTCAGGAACGGAATGGTAAGATGAGAACTGCCGTTCTTCCCTCTGCTGGTCACTCTTTAGCTCTCTCATAGACACAGGAATCAAGATGAAATTATACATTTTAGGTCGTAGTCAATTTTGACATAAGGAGGGCATCTTACCACTCCATTCCTGACGACAAAGTCAATAAAATCAGAAACAACCTGTACATGCGCTGGTCTGTACACTCTTCAGACGTATTTATCGTTAGTCACTGATACTTATAATATCATTAAAAATTATCACATAGCTCACTACTTAGTCCACTTATAGAGAAGATATTTTTATACCTTTCACGGCATTTCACTCTGAGCGAATTGAGATCGCCTACTGAATTTCAGAGTCTCCCGGATATAAAAGCTGTAGCTGAATATAAATAATGAAAAATCAGTAGTAATTCAGTCGATCAGTCACTCACCCACTTGTTACTCAATCTATCAATCAACTACCTAATTTGCCAGTTAGTGAGTCAATGAGTTAATCATTAAAGTGGTAGATTTTCAGTGAATCAATGATTGATCAATCAATCAATCAATCAATCAATCAATCAATGGATCGATCAAACAATCACTCATTTCAATCAATCAATCGATCAGTTGCTCAGCTGTATAAATCGATTTTTAATGCTAGCTTATCTCATGAGAAAAGTGGAAGAAAATCGGGCGAAGGCTTTCTTCGAGGAAAGAACAAGAATACGCACACATCTACACACAAAAACAAAACAAAACAATAAATAAACACACAAAAAAGGGACATGATTAAGGAAGAGGTGAACCCATGAGGGACATCTGTTGAAGCAAATAGCACATTCCGATACTCCCAGAGCGCATGTAATACATGTAAATGAGTTGTACGAACGCATGACAACGAATGCCCATCACATCCGATTATTTGGCACGGAGAGGATAGGTGGGTGCGGAATGAACAGTCAGAATCTCTGTAAAACAATATGGCTATAGTCGTATCGACGCAAGGAAACATCAGTAGCAAATCAATCAATGGATCAATAAATCAGTAATCAACCATTCAGGTAACCAAACAATCACCCATCTAGCCAATCAACCATACAACCAACCAATCAACCAACCAATCAATCAACCCACTAATCAACCAACAACCATTCGACCAACCAATCAACCAACCAACCAACCAACCAATCAACAAACCAAACAACCAACCAGTCAACTAACCAAACAACCAACCAACCAACCAATCAACAAACAAACAAACAAATATACCACCCAATCAGCCAAGTGACTAATCTGTCGGTCAGTCAATGTATGAATCAATCGATAAATCGATTTCCAAAATTAATTATCTAACCAATCAATGGCTCAGTATATAAATCTGTTACCTACTATTGGCCAGTCTGATACAAAAGAATGACAAAATAAGAGGGTTTCCTAAGGGAGAGGACAACAGACATATACACACACTTATACATACACACAGACACGAAACAAACAAAGTGATTTTAAAAAAAAACATAATATGGGTGAGGCATAGCTCAAGAGGAAGGGTCACCTTGGAGGGGAAATCTGTTCATGCAAATAGCTCATTCCGACACCTCCATAGCCCCTGTAAAATATGTAAATGAGCCGTGAGTGCGTCAGACAGCGAATGCCCACGACATCCGGTCAGCCGGTCACTCAGTATGGAGTGGACACGTGTGTAGGGAAATGGCGTAGTATTGCGATGCAAAGTTCTGGGCTGACGTCAGTGAGTGTGAGTAGGTGTGTCAAGTCTGTCAAGTGACGGAGTGGTATTGTTAATAGACAGGAAACTATCCGGTTGTGCTATGCATAATATGGATGTTAATGCTTTGATGCTCCCGTTGCTGGTTTGTGTTTTTGTTAATCTTAGTGAAAATGTTGTTGTTGTAGTTGTTGTTCTTCTTCTTGCTGTTGTTGGGTTCATGATTTCGCCATCTTCCTGGAACACCCACGGTACTTTTCGAAGCATGGCTTTAATGTGAAAGTGAGAAATTTGTCAAAATCAGATTTGTCTCTTGTCTCTCTCTTCTGTTTAAATATGGCTAGATGTTGAAGTTTGTTTTATCTATAAGATGAGGTAACTGACAATAATAGAAGTTCAATTTAAAAGTATTCTTTCCCAGCCACCGTCGCTCCTGCGGACGGTTATAGACCTACTATATACCAAGACATTAACAGATGCTTTGTTTTCTCAGTCATAGGGATATCACAATGGGATCTTTCAGATGCATTTTACCTCGGCATTTATTTATACCTTGGGACGGAGGCATGTAAACTAAAAAGCTCACTCACTCTCTCGGTCACTCACTCACTCACTCATTCACTCACTCACTCACTCACTACCTCACTCACTCACTCACTCATTCACTCACTCACTCACTCACTCACTCACTCACTCACTCACTCACTCACTCACTCACTCACTCATTCACACCCACGTAATCACTTACAATTAGTAGAGGAATACATCTTAAAACGGGCCAAGGCGGCATTTCACCATTTCACCTCTCAAATATTATGCAGCCCCATGGTTCATTTTCTGTCCACCTGTCCAAGAAAGTATTATGACATGCCCAAACCTTCATTAGACTGGTTCGCCTTGGCTTGCAACACAAAACAAGAATTTGTTCATTAAAAGTGCTATGCATGGTCAAGAGAAAAATAGAACTATGGTTCTAAAATGTAAGTCCATGTATGTTACCTGTGTATGCCAGACAACATACCCGGCATGTTAAATGTATCACAAGTACTTGAGACCTGACCTACCTGTGCTATTTCCCACCAGAGCCCTGAATCTCACACTTGCCTGTCATAAATCTATCAGCTCACGAAGGGCAAGCGTTCCATTGTCTGGGACCACGCCTATCCCCCTAAGGCATTCTAGACAGTACTGTGTGCAATATAATATACAAATATACACCTGTGACTTAGTTACCACTGCTCTTGTTGTAATGTTTATATCGTCACTGTTGTCTTTCTTGGTGGTGTTATTTTTAATCTCAAAAGTATAAGGTATGGTTTTATTGTTTGCGTATCAAATATGATACTTTGTTCATGCTCCAAAAATGAGTGTAAGACGAAAGGCAATAGAGGTTGGTGACTTTTTTGGACTAAGGTATGCCATTTGGAGAGAAGATCTTAAGTAAAAAGCATAATGAGGGACTCTTCGAGCAAACCGGCTTCTTGCACTTGCAGGGTTAAAGAATAACTCACATCTGAGCCAATAGAAGTGTCTGAGACAATGTCCGCGTGAATCTTTTGTTATAGCTTTTGCTCTCCATCATGTGCCATGAGCGATCGTGGCAATGTGCTGTCCGTTTCGCCCATTAGGAACTTCAAAACATTGGAATAACAGAGCAAAAAGACATCATACAAAATATTACGATATTAAAAGTGTATGTAAGATTAAAATGTTGAAAACAGAACAACAATAGCACTGAAGGAATGTTGTCCATTACAATATGATCTCAGATGATAATAGGTGGAGAACACTGATTGCCAGCGACCAGCAGCAGGACACCAGATAGTGATGAAAAGCAGCGAACTTGTCTGGGTGAGAACCTGTGTTAGGCAGTCCTTATGGAACATGCTCTTTCCGAGCCACGGAGGCATTATGTGATTGATTACATTTGCCACGGATAATGTCGCACATTTTTCTTGAAAGCATCCTCAGACCCGCGGGAGATATTGAATTTTCCATGTCTGAGGATGCCTTAATGGCGCTGTAAAATGATTGGACAAAAAAGTACAGAAACGGAAAAAAATTACTTCACATAGCTCACAATAGGATCGCAAAGTGTATTTTTGTTTGTAATCTAATCCCACGAAATGAGATACAGACTTAACCCTCTGCGCCCGAAACATTTTCTTATACAAATGCCAATAATTATATTCTAAGAGACATTTTCTGTGGCTAACCGCACAGGATCCGCCGTGATCGAGAACTTCCGGTTTACGGTGTTCATATGCCTTTCAACCTCAAGGGGGGAGGGGGAGGGGGGGGGGAGGTTAGGGGAAGTGGTTATCTCGATCGAGAATTTAGGTGTCCCCTCCATGAAAGTGTGAAATTGTCATGGATACGAATCCTACTTGGGGATGGGAAAGATTGTAACCTGCATTTTTTTTTATTGTCTTAACACATCCGGAATTCTCGAGAAAGAGAGTCCCACGTCTAGATCTAGTCATCTGCTAAGATGACACATACATTTCGGAAGTCTTATGTACATTACATACGTCAAAAGAGGGCTATCCGGGCAACAATTTTAAAAACTAAATTTCTACTCAGAGGACCAAATTGGACCCGCACTTGAAACCGAAATAATCCTATTTCCAGGATTGAGAGGCTGCATAAACAGTAAAAGCTAGCTGAATGTCTTTCCGTTTTAGGAAGTTCTAATCAGTAATTTTTTTTATTCTTTTATACATACATATTAATAATCTATAGTGATGTGAAGTAATGGCTTTATACGTTTGAAAAACACATGAGATTCTCTGTGTTATTGTAACAATATATATATATATATATATATATACACCACACACACAATAAAATTATATACATATATACATTATATACGTATAAAGCCATTAGTTCACATCTACCATAGATTATTATTATGTTACTCTGGATCAAACTCATTGTGAAGAGCTAAAAGGGCGTGTCAGTAACGACATTATATTATTTTTCCGCCTTTCAGCCTCTTGTCGACAGCTATCCCGATGGTTGAGGGACTAGGCAAGAGGACGTTCTCCAAAAAGAGCGGTAATAAGTATATTGAATGAATACACGAGGTGGGTCATAACTCTGTGGGCATGTGAAGGTTAGGCCATGTACAGGTCGTGACCTCCACTCCTTCGTCTTGATTCCAGCCTGTCCTCATATCGGGCATCTTTCCCGCCAGACAGATTAGCAAACTCTCTGCTCTTACATTTTCTTTATGACAGTCGGAAACGCGTTGAATTCGTGTCCTGAACCCCGGGACCTTAAATTATTATGATAGGCCTACAAATGCAGGACCTTGGAGTACTTGTGCTTCCTGATGAGATTGGATGGAAATCTGTTCAAGTGTAGAATTGAATTAAACGAGATTTATTGAAGCTTAATTGTAATTCCTCTAAGTGGTCGTAATTAAGAGTTACAAGAGATATTTTTCGTACACATCGGCTGCATATTCAAAACTACGAAGAATTGACACTTTGAAGGTCCTGTATAGGAAAGAAAATTGAGCGGACATTCTGTGGTATGGGAAGATCGGGCATATTACTTCTTATTTCAAAAAGTTAATAGAACGACAATTAAACTTCAGTAAAGCTTGTTTAATTTTCAGTGGAGTGATATAAGATATTCAAAGCATAGTGTTCATTCTTAGGTTTTCTCTTCTTTCACCAGCGGTAAGAAATACCTGGAATTTCGCAGTTTCTTCCATCTATCGGGAGACGAAATACGTTTTCAGTTACACTCCTTACCTGGGTGCATTTAAAATGGGTGGGTCAGCTTCCGATACCTTTCTCAATTTGCTGCTTCTTTCTTTCTTTCTTTCTTTCTTTCTTTTTTCCTTCTGTTTGATTTAACTTTTTTTTTCTGTTGACGTTCAGCCTTTTCTGTATTCTCCTGTTCTTCCTCATTCTCATATCTCTTCTTCTGTTTTTTGCTCTTTTTTGTTATTTTCTTGTTTTTCTTCTTCTTTGTCTTCCCTTTTTTTCGTCTTCTTCTTTCCTTCTTTTTCTTCTTTCATTGTCACTCTCTTGCTTCTTCGTCTCCTTTCTCTCTCCCCTGACATCTTTTCTTGCTATACTTTTCTTTATATTATTTCTCCCATCCAATTTTATTCACCATCCATATGTTTTCAAATGAGTTCTTCATCGATTTCCAGGACACGAACAAGTCACAGAAAGCAGAATGAAGGAATGACTTGCATCACAGGAAATAATTTACACGGTTATTCTCTCGTCACGATTCTTTCCTGGGTCAGTTCGTCCGAGCTGTACTGGCCTACCTCGACAAAACGTATTTTTCGAAATAGTTTCGGTATTTACGCTCCAATTCAAATAGATTTAGATCTATAACTTACTGTCCACGAGATTAAAAAACAACCTCTTGCATCACTTCAATCTCTTAACCCTGAAAGTGACAATGGAAACAACTAGAGTGCCAAGATTTCTATTGTGGCATTGGTATTTCATGTTTATAAAATCCCGGTTTATGCTATAAGGTGACATAATATTAGATTATCTTCTGCGTTATTTGCTGTTTGAAGGAAGTTTAAGCGCAAAGTATACTTTAAATCTTTGAACAGATCGGACCCTTGGCACTTCTAGGGTTAAAACTGCATTTCGATCAACATGCGGCAGAGGAGAGATCTCAAAACCGGATTATCTAGAAAGAGAATGTTCTAGGAAAAGGCGTTTTGTGAAAGTACGCTCATGTACCAGGAAGACCTACAACCACTCGAGCACTCCATCAAACAGCGCAATAAAGCAATGCAGGAAACAGCAACTCGAATCATCCAGCGCAGTCATCAATTCATTGAGTTGGAGCGGAAACCGCCTCAGATAGAATGATGACCTGAACTCGTAACAAATGATGACTCTGAGAAGAGCTATGGACTTCGGAAAAGTAACAAAATTTGGTTGATGTTGGTCACAAGTAAATAGAATTAATGGCCCGGACCGAAGACTAGCTAAACGTTTTATGGCCGAACGTGATCTATTTAATCTTTTTTTTTTAAAAATGACTTCAAAAGACTGAAAACTATAGTAAACAGAATTATAGTTGTTTTACTTATATAGAAGCAATTACAGCGCTTTTTTTCTCTCCCCCTCCCTCCCCCCCTTTCTTCTTCGTCTCCATCATCATAATTTTTGTATTGTTCTTCTTGCTCTTTTTTCCTTCTTCCTCATCTTTTATCCTCGTCTTCTTCTTCTATTTTAATTTTCTTTTTACTTCTTCTTCTTATCATTCTAATTCTTATTCTTCATCTCCTCCGCCCTTAACTTTGTTTCTAGTCACCAGGACGCCTAAAGTAAAGCACATTCTTTTAACGTAAGCTGATTTTCAGGAGTCATGCCTTTTTAAATAAAGTATTTTACGAGCCCATTGAAAACCTATGGAAATTCAGTTATTTTGGACTTTGATATTATGTTGTTTTAAAAGCTACTCCGGGGTTTAGATGGTTAAGTTACTTATATTGAACACAGCATATTTTATTTCCGAACATTGTGTAACAATAAGTATGTCCTATAAAAGAAATATATTTAACGAGAACAACAACGGTCGATGTCGACTTGATTGATTTATCTCTGGATGAAAGCCACTACTCTACTAATGCCCCATAAAAGAGCTGATTGGCTCAAAAGATTTTTGTATTTTAATATCTCTATTCCTAGCACTCACTCCTCCATTCATCCTTTGAAAAGGAATAAAAAAGGAGGGGGAAGAAAGATAGGAAAAAAGAAAGAGAGAGAACTAAATAAAAGGGAAAGGAAAAAAGGGAAGAGAGAAAAAGAAAGGAAGGGAGAGAAAAGAAAGAAAAAATGAAATGGAAGAGGAAAAGGAAGAAGAGAAAGAAAGGAAGACAGAAAGAAGGAATGAACACCAAGCTGGTTGAAAGAAAAAGAAACTCATTGGCAGTAAATCGCAAATAAACAGAGTGTATGTCTTATTTGTTCTCCAGAGATTTCTGACTTTTTTCAGACATGCTTTGTTGATCGTCTGTCTTCATTATTGCTTTGACCGTATTATGTCTGTTTTTATTTGTTTCTTTATTTATTTATGCACTTATCATTTTTTTTTTTGGCCTAATCATTTCTTGCGTTATATTACGCCTTTCAATCTCCTGCGGGTGATTCAATATGGTCCCCTTTTAGTAAAAAAAAGGAAAAAAAGAAAAGAAAGAGAGAAAGGAAGAAGGAGCATCAGAATCTGACTGTCAATCATTACACAAATGAATTTATACTGGGCGAAAAAACAACAACAAAGACAACATCAAAAACAATAAAAATGCAGGATTTGATTTGATCCTGCCACGAGGTTGGCATCCCAATTAATGTGTTAATGTGTGTGTATGTGGATATTATGTATCTATGATGTTACAGAATAACAGAGAAATAAAGCTAACGAGATTTATTTGCAAAAATGTCGAGTCGTTGTGTGCTTAAAAACAACGAGAAAATGTCAAACAAAAAGACAGAATTGCGAGGGCATATTCTGATGTAACAAAACTATTCACACACATACAGACACACACACACACACACACAAACACACACACACACACACACACACAATGTCTCCGATCCTTGAACGGGCGAAATAACTCTTGATTTGACAGTTCACGGCGGACTCCCTGTCCCTTGTTTTCTTGAAGTGAGCCCAGGTTGATTCGCATGGATATCCGCCCTCTCTCTCTCTCTCTCTCTCTCTCTCTCTCTCTCTTTCCCTTTCGCTCTCTTTCATGTTCTCTCTTCTCTTCTGTCTGCTACTCCTTTTTTTTTTTTCAGATATCAGCCCTCTTGGTACTATAAAAGCTTCACTCTTTCTGTCTCACTTTAAGGCCGAGATAGTCTCCGTCGTAGGAGACTGAAAGGCCCAAATAAAACTTAAGCTTAAGCTCACTTTTCCCTCGCTCTGGTTTCTGCTCCTTATCTGCAAATTAATAATAATATGGGTTTTCTTTGCACATTTTAGGTCTACTCCTCCATTTCTTGCTCATCTTCGAGCTGTCTCACACATTCTCGTTCATTCTTTTTGTCACACACACATATTCTCTATCATATCTACACTCACTTGTTTCACCTCCTTCTCCGGGGTTTATAAGTAGGTCCTCTGCTCCCATCTGCAGGCGGTGTAAGCCCGCCACGGTGGGGTGTCTCCCATGGAGTGCCATCCTCGACATTCCAGGAGAGACATCTCTTCTCTCTCTCTCTCTCCTTGCTCCTGTCTTCTGTCCCGCTTTCTCTCCTCTCTTCTTCTTGACCTGTAAATGCATCTTACCGTGTTTGACATAATATAGCCGTAATCGTGCTGATGTGTCGTTAAATCCCAACACAACAACAACAACATCACCTCCTTCAGATTTTCTTCCTCCTCTATTTCTCTCTCTCTCTCTTACTTACTCAACAAACGGCTGTTGTTTTATTCACTCCCAACCCTAAAGCTAGGACAGAACAAAAATAATGCCTGGATGGTGACCTAACAGTCTAGGTATCTGCCTTCATTACAGCTGTCTCGCCTTTTCCATCCTGCTCTCTTCCCTCTTTGTCCCCTCCCCTTCTATCTCAGTTCTCTCTTTCTCTCTTCCATCTCTTTCTTTTTATTTCTTCCTCTCCTTTTTTTACTATTTTGCTCTCACTTATATTAATTTCGTTTGCTATTTTCCACTCCTCTCTCTCTCTCTCTCTCTCCTTTCGCGCTCTCTCTCGCCACCATTCTTTTCTCCTTTTCATTCTCTCTCTTACCTTTATCCCTCTATTTTTTGTTTCTCCTTTCTCTATATTATCATTATCTTTCCCTCGCTCCTATTAATTTGTCTCATTATTTTTTTCACTTTTTCCCCCTCTTCCGTTAATCCTCCGATCGAACTCCCTATCTCTCTTCTGCTCTCCGCCTCTCTTTCTCTCGTCGATTATATATTAAGACAGTTCTAGTTCTTGCCTTAATATTTCTCCCCCCCCCCCTCCTCTCTTTCTCTCTTTCTATACTGTATGTGTATCACCGTGTTTCTTCTCGTTTCCCCATAAAAACAGTTCTAAATCTTCTCCCCAATATTTGCAATGAATTACCGAGTAGAACATCACGCTGAGAAATGAAACAACTGAGATGTCCCGAGTTGTGACAGCTCTCCTTTCCATAAGCAAGTGGCCACAAAGCAAGAGACCACACGACATTACCCCGAGATGTCTCAAAGATGACAATGATAAATGGCACCGCCACCAACAGCCTTCCCCGTTAATCCTTAATAAAGATGTTTTGACGTCATCGGCACCCAATGCTAAAAATAATATGTTTTTGAGCTCACACTTTAGATGTAGAGGAATTCGGGTGGGCGATCTTAAGATCTATTTTCTAATGTTTTTCTTCATTTTGATTTTCCCACCCACTGTATAACTCCTGTCATAAAGATAATTGACGCTGACAGAAGGATTTAATAAATAAAGTGCAGGGCAAACGAGGACGGGTAGAGCCTCTCTCTCTTAATCTATCTATCTATCTATCTATCTATCTATCTATCTATCTATCTATCTATCTATCTATCTATCTATCTAT
>JBCEWB010161082.1:0-10451 GCA_039654565.1 Peronia peronii
TATCTATCTATCTATCTATCTATCTATCTATCTATCTATCTATCTATCTATCTATCTATCTATCTATCTATCTATAGGATGCTTTAATAACTTTTTTATTTACACATGCCACTGCACACAAACACTCCCCCCCCGCCCCCCCTTTCCTTTTTTTGTTTGTTTTACTCTTTGTCTTTCCTTTTCATCTAATTCTCCTTTATCTTTTCATTGACTATATACCTAGGACTTCTGGAGCATGAATCAGCCATTTTTATCAACGAGAGCGTGTATTTTCCTATTTGTGGTCTAAGTGGTCTTTTTTTTTTCTTATTATATTTACTTCTCCGCCTTTCCTCCTTTCTTCCGTTCTTTGTATCATGGAGTCATTTCCCTATTTTCGCCTTGTTGATCAAGTTCTGCCGTTTGCTCCAAATTATGGCTCCTGTTCAAAAGCTATAAACGTTTGCTTTTGTCTTCTTCTTCTTCTTTTGGTTAGCTCATGAATTTTTCATATTCCCATCATTCTAGAGATTGCCCTAAAACCATTTCGAGTACCTTACAGGGAACAGGAAAGAGGAATACTAGATGTCATTTTGTTTTCTGTCTTGGGGGAGAGGGGGGGAGGGTGAATTGCAGATTACAGTGACCAAGTTCGAGGTAAGTTCTGGGTCTGAAATAAATCAACATCTCTTCTTCTTCTTTTTTTTCAACAGAAACACTGCTCAGACAAACACAAAAATGTGCAAAGACGCCCGGTATTTTTTGTGCTTATCAATAATGACCTATCATTTTAAACTTCGTCAGTTCTTTTTATTTTTTGTTTAATAAAGTTTATTATTCCATTGTAGAAAAAGACGCATATTTGCTTCAAGGACGCATATAACATACTGGTGCTATGCCACATTATTATAACAAATTATGAACTATTAATTATATTAATGTCCCGTCTTAAATTATATAGAGTTGGTACAGGTTAAAGGAAATAATAAGGGACGAATAACCCACAACAAAATAATGACTGATAATATACAGTGACTTTCACAGTTAAGAGGAACTACCGAGCGAAGAAAAACGAATTATACCTGAAGATCGAACACTGCAATAAAATGACTGAGATGTGACACTAATCTAGTGATGCACACTTTCAGTTACACTGGACTGGGGTTGCCTCCGACAAGGATACCGAGTAGATCATCTTTTATCTGGAACACCAGTTACGAAATCAAGGGGCTAAAAAAAAAATATTTTAAAAATGCCACCTGGCATGGAAATCTGACTGAAACAACAATTGATTTATTTAACATGGATCACATGTCTGCTATCGACACTCGAGGGCCTCCACTGCCATATGCATCATTGAAACGATGCAGTTCAGTTCAATGTGACTAGGGAATATTCGGATCAACTGTCTCATAAATATTGCATTGCGAGAATATTTAACAGTCCCCTAACAATGCCGGAATTCAATGCTTTACCTCGAGAATCGTCCAGTGTGGTCAATATATTATGTCTAGTATTCTTAACATTTTTATTGTGCTTGTTCTCCTCTCACACTCCTTTTTCCCCTTCTTTTTCTCCTTTTTTCCCTCATTCACCATTTTATTATTTCATTCTCACATTATCTAAAGCTGATCCAGTAATAACATCTTACAGCAATAATGGATGGCAGGCCCTCCTGGCCCCTTCTCTGAGTATCCTGTCACTCTCTCTCTCTCTCTTTCTCTCTCTCTCTCTCTCTCTCTCATTATCTGATTATTCTATATGCCATTTTTCCTCAGCTCATTTTTCTTCTTAAAAAGATCATTACCTCATTATCTTTTTTACATCTCGTTGGCATTATTTTTGTCACTCTTTCTCTCTCCTCCTCTCTCTACTTAAATATTTTCATTTTACTGCGTAATCTTTTTTCGTATGCTTCCTTGAGATTAAGTTTTTTTTCTCTTCTCTCTCTCTGAAGTTTTCTATTTCTTCCCGCACTTCGTCTTTTCTTCTCCCCCGACCCAACTCGCCCCCTCCCCCCACTCCCCCCCCCCCCTCACCAATCTCTCTCGCTCTCTCTCTCTCTCTTTCTGTTTCTCTCATTCTGACAGGGAGATTCTATAAAATTGTTTGAACAATTTACTTTATAGGTGATTAGTAAGGGGGATTAATATCAGATGGTTCCGGCTTTCAAAGCTAAAAGGTAAGCAAGGAACAGAGTCACGGGAACGCTCCATTTTTAAACGTTGTTAACAGAGGAATATTTGTAAAATTATTATTTTGATCGAATCCGACGCCGTTGCTCCATCTGTTACCTTAGGATATCTCCTTTTCTACATTCATGCTGTCTGGTTTAATAATGCAATGATCATCCTCGTAAACGTAATTGAACCAAGCTGTGTGGGTAGTCACATTCACTATTTCGCACTGAGCCAATGATCTTCCTTGCCCAACATCTTCCATAGGAATCCAAATCGGTCAATCCTTGATTACCATCTCTTCCATGCTGGACAGACTGCTGTATGATTTTACGTAATTCATCTTCCCTCTTTTCTTTTTAACAGTACCATTGTTACTCTACTCTTTCTCACATATCCCCACGCCCAGTCCATAAAGTAAAAAGTGTTTTGTCTTATAATTAATATGTTTCTATTTTTCAATGCCGTGTGGTTTATTGTGCTTTTGTCGAGACAGTCTGGCAAATGTTCAAGCCATGCGACATGTACAAATAGTAGCTTTCAGATATCTCTCATTCCTCTATTTTAGCCAAGCACAGACTTCTTGGATCAGCATTCATCATCTTTCTCTCCACACAAAAAGAATACTTCCAGAAAATATCGTAGCGGCCCTTGATGAATATGTACTGGATGGCACATATTTTGGAGATGAGACGTTCTAAAATAAATCTCTCTTGGCCTCAGTGCTCACCTGCCCTCAGTCTTCTTGCCCAGGGATCCTACGTTTGCCATCTCGGCCGGATGAAATAAGGGGAGAACAAAAATTGCAGACGAAAATCTCATGGGGGTGAAATTGCTTAGACATATGACGTCGGAAAATTAAAAACGCCCCTACTAATTTGTCCGTTTAATCCCCATGAACACATTGCATTGAGAGCTCCTGTTTCAGAGGCGTCACTTATACAAACATAATATACTAAGTGGTTCCTGCCCCAGCATTCATATAAGTAGCATAAATTGTCTAGGATAAAGATTCTGTATTGCTTGGTCACGTCATAGCTCTTGTCTGGCTCCCAGCGAGATCTTTCGGATAAAACTTGAGCTCAAGGGACCAATCGGAGCGAACATTAAAGGTTCGTTGAATAGAGAAATTGGAGCAACTCTGTTTGGGCGCATGGCAATTGAATAGAAAGTGGTAAAATAGATGTCTGTCAAGGAGGGCATTTCAAAAGATACAGAGATGTCCAGGAAATTATTATCCTCTAAACGTTTTTCTTGTTTTTGGCTAAGAAATTTATGTCCATTCAGCAGAAGAAAAGGATGTGTAGTGTATGTATATGTGCGAATATATTTGTTTTATATTAGATGTTTTTTTGGTACCTTTATATGACAATGTACAAACCTATTATTTTTAAGTGAAGTCACAATTTGAAATTAAGACCAAAATCACTGCACATAGCCATCAATAACATACATCGTATTTGAACACCATTTCACATGGCGTGCTTGTGTATGTGTGGTACTCTATATTATTTCCGCAAAATGGACCCGATAACTTAGTTTTGTATGATGATTTTTCACTCCGTATGATCCCAGACAATTGTTATTGTCCCTGATGCTGTTCTTGTTGTTTTTCCCCCTCCATTTTGCATACCTCTCTCTTTTCGCTCTTCTCCGTTCGTCTTTCGATTTCTCTTCCTGCCTGCGTGCTGCATGCTATTTCAGAATTCAGCGCAGCGCAGGAGAGCAGATATTTTGCTTGAGTATCACCGACATTCGTACATTCTGCCGACCTTTTGAAGTCCTATGAAAGGGAGACACTGTGCTATAGACGGCGAATAAATGGTCAATAATCTCATACTCCCTACACTGAGTGGACCATCTTTTACGACTCCCACGCCAATAAAATCGCACTTTCACGGGAAATAACCTCATTCATATTGTGTTTCCATAGTACTGGGTCCGACACACTGGATGAACTAAAGGCAAGTAAAAGTCTACCACAAGGCCTATGTCTTTTTTTTTTCTTTTGTGCTCAGAGATTGCTCTCACTGGCCTTCATTGAGTATTACATTTCTTCTGAGAAAATCGTGCAGGTGTCACCCGTATCATGCAGGTTTTGTTGAATATTGGTAACGTGAGGGAGTCGGTCTGTCTGTCTGTCTGTCTGGTTGGCTGATTGATTGGTGACTGGCTGGCTGGCTCGCTTGCTCGCTGGTTGGCTGGCTGGTTGGCTATCTGGTTAGTTGGTTATCTCATGGTCTCTCTCTCTCTTTCTTTCCCTGGCTCTGACTCTCTCTCCCTTTGCAGTTTTTTTTTCTGTCTTTGTCTTTGACTCTCTCTACATCTCCTTTCTTTTTGTTTCTGTAGTCTGTCCGTTCTCACAATCAATCCTTCACTATCTCTTTTGTCTTCTCCGCCCATGTCTCCATTGTCGAGTATAAAGACAGGCTAATACACAAGTGCAACAGGTTCAAGACTTGTCAAGGGATGGAAAACTAAGAGATGAGCACAGAATTTTCATTTTCGCTTTACTTCCTTCTTGCACAATAGATCCAATTTTTGAAAAAAAAAAAGTAAATATGTATTATTTAAAATATATATAAGCAGAGCAGATAGGCCTGAGAACAGAAAGGACAAAAAGCAACTCCGAAAAAAAAGTTTCCCAAATCGATTTCAGATGCGTATAACGATGTTCCTCTGTCCCTGAACTGCTTTGCAATTTCCCCCAATCTCACCTTTATTATTTCTTGAGTATGGTCATCTTCCTGCAAGTGTTGACGGCCCATGTCGCTCTCCAAAAACAAAATAAAAACCGTCGATAGTCTACTCTTGTTTCTGCAGTGAATTGCCATTTCACTAATCTGGGAACTCCTATTTGACAACCGATTTTCCACTGAAAAAGTTAATGGATTTGAAAACACTCATCTGGGAGCTTCAGTGTTTTCCTTTTACTTACTGACTTTCTCTCACTCTCTTTCTCTCTCTTTCTCTATATCTCTCAGTTTTACAGTTTTATTCTCTCTCTCTCTCACACTTTTGAGATTTAATTGCTCCCTCCCCTATTCTATTTAATTATTTTTCTCCCGCTTTCATTCTCTCTGTCTGTCGCTTTCTTTCAATCTAACTTAACCACTCCGAAACCTGAGAACTGCCTTTATTTTTCAAAATAAATTCGGTGGCAGAGAGAAATAGATAGAAAGTCACTTTCTTAGGAATCGGAGAAGAAGAAAACAAACACGACTGCTGTCATCTGGAGATTTTGTCACGAAAAGCTGAGGTTTATTTAAAAACCAAGCCAAACAATAATTTCAATAATTTAACCTTTGAAAATCATGTGGCTGGGAGAATGTGGATGAACACCGTAGCAAAAATTGATTGGTATTGATAAAAAAACAAATATCAGAGTGAAAAAAGATGCCATATTTCATAGTCTGTCCGTTCAAGTTTCTTGCCATGTTGCGATTGCTATTCTGATTTTGAATTCTATCTTTTTTGTCTTTTTATTTCATTTTCTTCTTTATTCTCTCGGCTGTCTATCTCTCCATATAGTTATACAGGTGTCTACCTCCTCCAGCTTTCAATAATTCTACACTTGTCCAAAATAGAAGTCTGTTGCAAGAGTGCTAGTTCTAGAACGTTCTGAATATATGCTCAATATTTTGTCTTCGCTACGTCATTATTGCGTTTTGCGAAAAGAATTGCCCGAAGCGAATTATTTCCATTTTGCAATCTATGTCTGAGTATATAATGAGATAAAGATACTGCAGAGAAATGGCACAGAGGAGGAACAAACAAACAAAAATAGCATCGGCAACATTCAGAATATAAAGCAAAGGGAGACAAAATCATCAATTTGGACTACGTAGCCTGCAGGTCTGTAATAGAGAAAACGATTCGAGCTAGACGCCTGAAAGAGGCACATAATATACACACTATTCGTTTGCAGACATTTTTGATTTAAAGTGGTAGTGCAACATCCTGGTTATCTGTGCCTTGAGCTGTAAAATATTTTTTTTAACATTATCATTCATATGTTTATTTTGCAAAATCAATGCGACCAGCGGTGTTACGTTTTTCTTCTCCGACTCTGAGTATATCGTGCCCCGATCTGTGTATAACGTCATCGGTACTGTCGATAGCCGAGCGATGGGCAACACACCGCGGCGGAAGAGGGAAGACAAAACTTAAAAGACTCGAAAAGATCCTAGCGGCAAAGAAGACGGGATAACAGATGAGACCTAGCTGACTAATAAGAACTTTATGATTAGAAAGAACATTATTATTTTTTAACCGATTCTTAACGGACTAGGGCTTTAGGTCTAGATCCAACAGTCAAACCTGCTCCAGATCCAGCAGAGTTATACATGTAGATCTAGATCTACAGGCCGACGACATATGTTGAAAACAAGTTTGCACTAGTGGAGTTAAAAAATATTCATGAGAGATTGATGAGTACTAATTAGTTCTGTAAACTACCATTCCTGATAGTGCCAAGACTGATTTTGAGCCCAGTAATTCAGTGAACTGTAAGTTATGAAATTGAACATGTGATAACACCCGTGCTTTGCATTATCTGGGTATTGTAATACTGTATAAATCTAATACCGTGTAAATCATGTGTTATTTTCACATGAAATGAGAACTGATAAACTTTTTCCACATGTTGCAAAATGTGACCACTGATGTAGTTGTATTGACAAGTTGCGAAAGAAGACATTTAACTTTTTCGATAAGTTGCGAAATGTGTGCAATGATGTCGAATTCCCGACAAGTGGCAACGCAGTTTTCCAAGTTTCAAAATGTAAGCATTGATGCAGCTTAACCGATAAATTGCAAAAAAAAAGAAAAAAAAGATTTAATGCAGCTTTTCGACAAATTGCAAGAGATGAGAATAAATACAGTCATTCCAGCAAGTTCAAAATAAGAGCTTCAATGCAAGGTTTCTGACAAGTTGGAAAATATAAGCATAAATGCAGTTTTTCCGACAAGTTGCAAAACAAATCATAACAACAGTTTTCTGATTAATTGCAACATATTAGAATAAAAGAATAAATAAATGCATTTCCATAAAGTTGCAAAATGTGAGCACAAATGCAGTTTTTTTCTCTAGAATTTGTAAAATAAGAACATTGATGCTGCTTTTCTGATAATTACAGTTGCATTGGTGTCAATGATAAATTGCAACTTATCATTAAAAAAATAAAGCTTACATTGGCTGATGACGTAGATCTATGCCGCTTGATTCCATCCATTTCTGAAAAAAAAAAAAGAATCCTGGAATAAAGAAGAATAATGATTTTGATGGAAACATACACTGACCTATGTTCGTATAATATGTATTTGTATTTGTCTTTCTCATGAAACACAGCGTTTTTATTATTTTTTTTTTTCAGACATTTCCATTTGAAACAAGAGTTCGAGTATAGAAGAAACATACATGATAGCCAGCATGATTGTCATTATGTAGTCTGTGGTTTGTGATAAGGGAAGACTGTCTATAATTTGACTACATTGAGACATAAAGGAACAAAAAATATTAACATATAATGCTTCATTTATTTAGTATATACATGGAGGTAAACATCTACTCAGAAAAAAAATAGGTTGTGATCAATATTAACAATTATAGGCCTACTGATAATAAAAACCTTTTGAATCGGCAGCTGGTGCAGACTTTAGAACCAAACTGAACCAAAAAATAAATCAGAGGACAACTAAGTATGTTTCTAGCACAAGGGTCTAGAGCAAAAAACCTACGTACATGTACAATTATGGTGCAACCATTCTGTGACTTTTTTTTTCACTCTTCCTTGTAAATAGCCTTTTAGCAAATGTCACATTATTACAATTTACCATAATTAATTGTTGTCGTTCCTTGATCTTGTTATCTGATAACAGAACATTTTATTTATTTACTTGTCTTATACAGCATTTGTCAAGTCAAACCGAGAATTGCAATTACTATTCCATATATTTCAGAATCAATCAATTAGATCTAGATCAGATAATATATTTTCCTTCATTTTGTGTCCCATGTTTTATATATTAAAGCATAACATATTATAAATATATTTCAAAATATATAATAATACTTTAAATTTCAGTCTTTTTCTATAGTGGATTTTTATTACCAGTCCTAAGAACGTTGATATATGTATTAATATTGTCGTCTATCAACTTTGCCAACGTCGACTTGATTTGACAATGAACCGATTTGGTTCAATGAGTAGCTCACTTCCTGCTTACTGTAGCATTTGTCAGTCAACCAGTTCCTTTCCTATATCTAGTCCTCGGGCTATCCCGGTGTTTTTTTTTTCCATGGGCAAGAAATAAGAGCTCATACTTTGCAAAATGAATGTTAAATTATTCTGCCATCGACAGTTCACGGCCGGGATGTTACCTACACCATTGTTTACTCTAGCTTAGGCCAAGCTTACAAAGATGTCAGTAGCGTATCTGCTACAGATGACGTTATATCCGGTTTATGACAAACGCGGTAGACAACGAACTGCTTTGGGCAATCGAAATGACCTTGACTATTTTATTGTTAATATCCCGATTTCAAGAAGTCATCCGCCTCCTCTTATTATAGCAATGGTTTCATATTAATGGTAGGGTTTCATCTAAAGCAACAACAAACAGAAACTACACAGGAGTAGTTGATGTTGCACTATCATTTTAAATAAATCTGCTCAGACATGTCTCAAAGTCTGAATTGTTTTTTCTTCTACTAAACTGTTGAGAACTCTTGTATGTTTCGACCTTTCGCTCCAAACTGCCATTTGTAAGCAATCAATACCACAAAATGGAAAGAACTATTAATATTATTATGTAGATTTCTCAGGTTTCCTTCTATTTTTCTTAAGTACCAGGAAGATGCAATTTTAAGGAGACTTTATATTTTAGTGAATCTATGACTATGTATTGCCTTTAGAAATATCTCACCGCTTATTAATGTAAATGAATGTTTTGCTGTTTTGTTTTATTGTTTGCTTCATTTGTAGCCTTTGTTTATCTCTTGTTCGGAGTTAAATACTGCTTCATTATTTTATATTTTGCTGAAACCTGACGCTTCCAAATAACTTTGCTGTCCAATGAAAAGTGTCTTTATATTTCAGTATTTCAATGATGATACTGACTGTCCGATACGTGAGCTATTCTACTGCAGTATTAAATTTTAACTCTTTCGGCTCGGTTCATAACATTTCCTTCTCCACTAACAACCTATTGACACATACAAGATTATCGGATGAAATTATGATCAGCCTTTTCCTTGACAGCCTCTTCCAGATGGAAGGTGCTCCAGCTTTAAATGTTGAACTCAATCATTTATTTAATAAATGCTTTGAAGATCTTGGCTAGTGTTTTGTTTCCGATATGCTATGCACTGTGTCTTCAATAAACCTGCGAGCAACGTGCATTTAAGGCTAAATAATTTTGACTGAAGCATAATGGCATCGCTACGTTCCATACATACTTAGATCCAGAACTCAGCTAAATTAAGCCGTGGTCAAAATCAAATCTCATTTAGTTCAGAACACAAACAGTCGTCTAATAGTGTCGTCTATTCCCAGAAATATTTTGACATCGCACCTCTCATGTGAGATGGAGCATTCAAAGTTTCCATTTTTCGGTCCTTCACGCACTTACACTTTCATAATGAGGTGTGTGACATTACTCTTGTGACATTCCGTTCTAAAAAAGAAAATGTCAACAAAACTCCAGGTTTCTGTGCGAAAAACAACAACAACAGGAAGAACAAAACAGAAACTACGATGCCTGGCTTTTCAAGGATCGGTGTCCAGTCCCAGTCGTCTTATGGAAGAGTTGTTAACACTGCACTATGAAAATTTTGCAGACCAAAGGACGATCCTTTAAGGGGGGAGGAGGGGGGTTGGAGGTGAAAGGGGGCGGGTCTTGCTTGAAATTTGGATTTTGCTAAAAAAATACGATTTTGGATTTTGTTTTCTCTTTAAAGCCCTGCCTTTTCTGCATATAAAAATGGTATCAAAAAGTGGATATGTCCATTCTAAAGTATTTGACCAATGGTCATTCAACGTTAGGCCTAGTCTACTGTCAACCAGGATTTGGCTCTACCTGGCTGCTACATGCAGGCGCAGATCATCAGTTTTTGATTATATGTAGTCAAAGAGTGCATAAAACACTTGATTATGACCCCATCTATCAAAATCATGAACTCCAGTGCCATGGATGGACACTGGATGATCACTATGAAGCGAAAAAAACTGCTGATCAAGCAGATTATCAGTAGCAGGTACTCTAGAATGAACTTCCACGTCCTATAAATAGTAA